>SZWC01003772.1:57196-78853 GCA_023375785.1 Penium margaritaceum
CCCCTACTTGAGAAATCATGTGTGAAGTCTGGAGAGTTGCAGTTCCCAGACAAGGAAGGTGGGATCAAGGGGGACTTGGCTGTGACGGACTGGGAGCTCCGGACGGCTCAGGTGTTGGATGTCGCAACAGCGGATTCTCATGGCCGTTTGATGTGGCAATAGGGCCATGTCGAGCAGCAATGCGGGCACAACAGGGGGAGGTAAGGAAGTATCAGTCGTTGTTGGCAGTCAGGCTGGGACGACTTGCGACCCCTAGCGTAGGAGACCATGGGAGGTCTGGGGCAGCAGTGTTAGGCCTTTGTGCAGCAGTAGTCAACGTAGGTAGCGACGAGATGCCGCCACACACTCTCTATCCAACAAACGAAGCTCACACAACTATAGGTTTTTTCGCATCCCTCACTATGCTCTATTGTGTCCTCCCAGCTTGTGTACATTGGCGTACAGACGACTAACAGCGAGACTCGACGCTGCTCGAGTATCGTCCGGTGGAGCCGACGCAGGCTGAGGCATACGCGCAATTCTCTGGAGCCTCCTCCGTCTGGGGACGTGATCAGCTCCATCAGCAGGCCTCTTCGGCGGTCGGGCCGCCGGCGATCACTGCAATTGCAAATGTTGCCTGCATGCGTCAAGCGTTGGATCTGACTGTACCATTGTGTCTACAGCGTCATCCTCTGCTTAGGGTCCAAGTCTCATGTTAGCATGGCACTATTGGCGCCAGGGACTATTGTAAGCATTGTCTGGGTTTGAGCAGCCATAACTCCTCGCTGCTATTTTTCCAGCTGTTTCTCACCGCATGATTGTGTTCGCAACGTTGGTATTATAGTATGGTCCAGTTTTCAGGAAAAACGGATGACGCCCGAGTTGTGGGCTGTCGGCCATTTGGCAGGGCTCGCCGAGAAAACCCTCTGTGCAAGAAAAGAGGTCTATTTTCTGATTGGCTGGTTGGTTGAGTAACAAGCTCTACAGAGCTGGGGGGGAGCTACAACTTGGAGGGGTCTCCCATTGTTGCTCATTCTTCATTCCTGATCAGTCACTGCCAATTTTCGGCTGCTTTCTGGCGCTAACATTGGCGCGCGCATTTCAGAGTAACAAACCCAAAGCACTCAGACTTGACTCTAGAGCGGCAGATCGAGGGGGCAGCAAACTAAGCAACGAGTGTGGAAGCCCGCATGCTGCATCAACAACACTATTGTCCCAACTTGCCCTTTCACACGGTTTCTAGCTTGGTATCAGTGCCAGAGCCTAGCAGCAGCAGCAGTAGACAACTGGCGTACAGGTGCCTGACTACACGGGTGGACCCCCATACGCGCCAGTGGAGGAGAAATGCTGCAATATTTTCTTCCAGCAGCATTGACCCGCCTGGTGGCGGCGTCAGATTTTTTCCCACGGCCACTGGGCCAGGGGAAATGCTGCCAAAACTTTCTCGCCGCACTAAGCCACACGCGTGACGCGAGGAGGTGAGCGGCACGCCGCATCAGACACCTACTGGCGACGACGCACACAGTGACATCATCCAGGTGTAGTGACCGGTAGGAGCAGCAGCAGCCAATAGCAACTCGCAGTAGCAGCAAGCACTGGCAGCAGCAGCCGTGCGCAGCAGCAGCCGGCAGCAACAACACCTCACAGCAGCGCGCAGCAGCAACAGCCCAGAGCAGCAAGTAGCAGCAGCAGCCAGCAGGATTAGCGGGCAGTAGCAGCAACAACAGCGAGTAGCAGCCGGTAGCAGCCAGCAGCAGCCAACAGTAGCAACTGGAGCAGTGGCCAGTAGCAGGAGCTGCACTTGCTAGTAGCCCGCTGCTCGTAGAGAGCAGCGAGCTGCAAGAAGCGAGCTCGCTGCTAGTAGTGAGCAGCAAGCAGCAAGCAGCGAGTAGTGAGTCCGCTGATTCCATCTCGTTGCTTATAGCGAGTAACGAGCTCGTTGTGAGGAACGAAGAAAAAAAAAGGGGACACAAAAAGAAATCCCCCACCCAACAAGTGGCTATGCAGCGGCTGCAGCCACCACCACAGCCGTTGTAGCAGCCACAGCAGTCGCGGCAGCACGCACTAGCTTTGCAGCAGCAGCAGTAGCTCCTGCTGCTGCTGATGTTACAACAGCAGCCGCAGCAACAGCATTTGCAGTAGTAGCAACAGCCGCTGCTGGAACAACAACCGCAATAGCAGAAGCAGAAGTAGTAGCAGCAACAAAAGCAAGAGCAGCTACAAAAGGAGACCACCACCACCAGCAGCAGTAGCAGCAGCAACAACGGCAGCAGCAATTGCCCTGCATCTGACACAACAGCGGCTTCAGCAACAGCCGTTGCTGACTTCAGTAGTCCTCAACTGACGTTACTGCTAACGTCACTACTGACGTCATCAACACAAAAAAAATCTACAATAGTAGCCCTGTAGACAATGTAGTAGCAACTGCTAATGTCAGCCATCCTAGACTGAAATCACTGCTGACGTCACTCCTGACATCGGCAGCACAAAAAACAAAAGGGAACAAGGAGGGACAAGAAAACCCATCATAGCTAACAGCCCCAATGGGGAGGAGTCCTCTGTTGGGGGGAGCCCCAACCCCCCTTTCTTAGAGTAGCTGCAACAACTATAGCAGCACCAGCAGTAACAGTATTAGTAATAGCAGCTGCTGCTGTTGTTGCAGCAATAGCAACAGCAACACCAGCAGCAGTCCACAGGTTCGTCGCCGGCGCCTCCGACCCCCAGGCTGCCATTCAGCCCCACTCTGGCTACCGGTCGCAGGCCAAAGGACTTTGAGATCCCGTCCCCGCCACTTCAGTCCAATGAGCAGTTCTGGAAGTGGCAGCTTAGCTTCCGCATCTAGGTACAGGGTGAGGGCCTGTGGGCACACTACACTCTTCCGTAGGACTGCATCCAGGCCAACCAACTGTATGATGCTGGTCGCGCCGCACGCCCTCGTCCCAGTCGCTCATCCAGCGTCACGCCTAGCCATAGAGCCCTTCCTCAGTGTCTTTACCACTAGCAGGACCCCAGACCCTGCAGCCGCATGGCACGTCCTCACCCATCCCCATCGCCTATTCAGGGAGGCTGAGACCAGCCGTGTGCTTCGAGATTTCAACTCCTTGCACAGAGGGGAGACCGAGAGGGTCACCTCTTACTGGTAGTGGGCTGAGGACATCCTCCGTCACTTAGGCACCTCTGATCCACCCCCTCTGGCCACTCTCCTTACCATCAAGCCCAATGCCACCGACGCGTACGCCAACGTTTTTGTCCACTACAACCAAGACGTCCTCTCCACCATGGCAGCCCAGGGCACCCGCATGCCCTGGGCGTACAAGCTCTTTCTCATGATTGAGGAAGCTCGTCTGGAGTCCCGCATCCAGCGCACAAAGGCCCTCGCCTCCCCTGCCGTCTCCTCCGTGGCCGTCGCTTCCCTTGCAGCAGCTGCATCTACGAACTCCTCCTCATCAGCAAAGAAGAAGCACAAGGGCAAGAAGGGCAAGGGTCCGCAACAGCAGCAACAGCCGACCGGGTCTAGTGGTGGTGGCTTGGTCTGCCACAACGATGGCCAGCTAGGACACGGATAGTATACGCGCCCGATACCGAAAGACAATGCGCGCGTCATCGCCACCATGAGTTGCCAGCATGAGCGCTTTCTTGCCTCTGCCGTCGTAGCTTTTGTTGGCCCTCACACCTCCACCCCGTTTAGCAGCTCCACTCCTCCGACATCCACACTGATCCCGCGATCGCTGGCTCCGCAACAGCATCATCCGGAGCCGTTGGTACCTCCGGTGCAATCCTCCTTGTATCCGTGCTCCGATGCTATCACTCCGTGCTCAGTCTACACTCCCGGACCGTCCACCCGTGACCGTCAATTGGAGCAGTTCATCGCGCTCTAGCTCGGCCTACCTTGCCCTCCCTCTAAGGGAAGTGCGAGTTGCGTCACCTCTTGCCCCTCTGTCCTGTCCGACAGGATTGAGACTAAGCTGCGGTCATGTCCTGCTTCCTCTTACGCCTCGTCGTCTCCCGTGCTCTCTTCTACCCCTCTCTATGAAGAAGTCATGTGGCTTCATGATTGGCAGTCTCGGTTCGCGCCACCGTCCACTGCATCCGCGTCTCTTGCCTGCTGCCATGTGACTGTTAGTGATTTGGCGAATCTGGTCCAGGACCCTATCGAGACCCGGATCATCGACTCAAGGGCCACACATCACATGACCGCCTCTCACGAGGCCTTCAGTGTGCTTGGTCTTGTTGGCGATGTGTCCAGTATCCAGACGGGCTCCGAACACGTGTGACCTGTCCGTAGCGTCGGCGTCGTTCGTTTCCGTGGTCCAGTTGGTGATGTCGGAAGTTGTACTTCGCTTCAAGTCACTCCAGAGGCACATGAGTCGGTGTTCATTTCATGAGTTGTAGAATTTGTTGGTTTTCGTGCATCTCTCATTGTACTCTGTTGTATCCTCCCGGCTTGTGTACATCAGCGTGCAGATGACTGACGGCGAGACTTGACGCCGCTGGAGTATCGCTCGGTGGAGCCGACATACGCTGAGGCCCGCATGCTGCATCGACAACGCATGCTGCCCCCACCTGCTGCCTAGGTTTTTAACCTGGTATCAAAGCCAGAGCGTAGCAGCAGTAGTAGAAGACTGGCGTACAGGTGCCATACAACACCTGCAAACCACCATACGCGCCAGTGCAAGGGAAATGCTCCCGGATTTTTTTCCGATAGCATTGACCCGCCTGGTGGCGGCGTCAGATTTTTTCCCACGGCCACTGGGCCAGGGGAAATGCTGCCGAATTTTTTTCGATAGCACTGATCCCTACACGTGACGCGAGGAGGTGAGAGGTAGGCCGCGTCCAACACCTACGGGCGACGACACACACTGCAATGTCACCCAGGTGTAGTGACTTGCACCAGCACGCAGCCGTAGTAGTCTACAGCAGCGGCAGCCGCAGGTAACGGCAGTGAGCAATGGCAGCAACAGCTAGTAGCAGCTGCATGCAGCAGCAGCAGCAGCAGGCAGAAGCAATAGCTCGCAACAGCTCGTAGCAGCAGCTCGTAGCAGCAGCTCGTAGCAGCAGCAGACAGGAGTAGCAGTCAGTAGTAGCAACTTGTAACAACAGCAGCCCGCAGCAGTAGCGAGCAGTAGCAGCAGCAAGCAGCAGCTATAGCAGCGTGCAGCAGTAGCAGCACGCTATAGTAACCACAGCAGCAGGCCGTAGTAGTAGCTTGCGGCAGCAACAGCTACAGCAAGCAACTACCACCAGCGGCTGCTCCTGCTCGCTGCCCGCAGCGAGCGAGCAGCGAGCAACAGCCCGCTGCTGCCAAGGAGCAGCAGCCCGCTGCGAGCGAGCACTGGCTCGTGGCCAGCAAGCAGCAGCCCGCTGCTCGCTGACAGCGGGCAGCTGCCCACTGTGACTGACGAGGAAGAAGAAGAAAAGAAAAATGCAAGAGCAAAAAATCCCCCACCCCACCTGCTTCGTTGCCGCTGCTGCAGCAGCTACCTTCGTTGTTGTAGTAGCCATAGCAACCACAGTAGCCTGTAGTAGTAGTATCTACTGCTACAACTATAGCCGCGGCAGCTGCAGCACCAGGAGCAGCAGCACCAGGAGCAGCAGCAGAAATAGCAGCCGCAGCAGCAGCAGTAGTAGCAGCCACAGCAGCTGCAGGTGCAAGAGGAATAATAGCTGCAACAGCAGCAACAGCAGCACCAATAGAAGCAGGAGCAGTAGCAACTACAGCTGCAACAACAGCCAAAACAACCGCAACTGATGACATCAGCATCCCACTGCTGACGTTACAACTTACGTCATAAGCTCACAAAGAAAAACATAAAGAAAATCCAAAAAAAGGGGGCAAGGGAAGGGGGAAGTAATCCTAAGGGTTGGCAGGACGTCCACCGCCTTCAACACACGTCACTACTAAGGTCAGCACCCCACAAAGAGAATAAAAAAGCAAAACAAAAGGGGCTTCACACCATGGCTGGTAGCCCCACTGGGGAGGGGTCCTCCTTTGTTGGGGGCACCCCCAGGTCCCCTTTCTTGCAGCGGCTGCAGCAGCAGCAACAACAACGGCAGCAGCAGCAGCAGCAAGAGCAGCAGCTGTAGCACCAGCAGCAACAGCAGCAGCAGCTGCAAGAGCAGCAGGAGCAGCAACGACAACGGAAGCAGCAGCAGTAATAGTAGTAGCAGGAGGAGCAGCGATGCTAGCAGCCCTCTGATGTTGTTGGCGACAACCCTGACCCCTTCGCTGCTCTTTAGCAATAGCTCGCCGCCCTGACGCGGCAGCTTGCGGCACTGCAACCGTTAGTCTCTCAGTCTACCCCCAATGTGCCTCCATCCTTTCTCCCTCTAGGGCACGCCAGCCCAACTGTGTGTGCTACCATGCAATACCTGGCGCAGCAGCAGACTCAGCGCAAGTAGCAGACAGTGACCTCCGTCCTTGGCCCCACTCTGGGTGCCAGCCATAGGCAAAAGGACTTTGAGACGCCGCCGCCGCCGCCCCTTCAGGCCGACGAGCAGTTCCAGAGCTGGGAGCTCAGCTTCCGCATCTGGGCGCAGGGTGAGGGCCTGTGAGCATACTACACCCTACCGTATGATGCCACCTTGGCCCACCAGATGTATGACGCTGGTCGTGCCGTCTGGGCTCTAGTCCCTATCCCCCCTCCGGCTTCCCGCCGCGCCCTCGAGTCCTTCTTAGGCGACTTTACCCCTGGCGCCACCCAAGACCCTGTAGTCGCGTGGCACGTCCTCACTTGCCCCCATCGCCTGTCCAGCGACGCTAAGACTAGCCGCCAGCTGCGAGAGTGAAACTCCTTGCACATGGGGGAGACCAAGACAATCACCTCCTACTGGCAGCGGGCGGAGGACATCCTTCGTTACCTCGGGACCTCTGCCCCACCCCCTTTGGCCGCGCTCCTCACCATCGAGCGCGGTACCACCGAAGCGTACGCGGACGTCTTTGTCCACTACCCTCACGACGTTCTCTCCACCATGGCGGCCCAGAACACCCTCATGCCCTGGGCAAACGGGCTCTTCCTCCGCATTGAGGAAGCTCGTTTGGAGTCCCGACTCCAACGCACGGAGGCCGTTGCCTCACCTTCCGTCGCCTCCCCTACCGTTGCCTCCGTGGCCATCGCCTCCCCCACCGCAGCTACCTCATCATTGTCGGGGAAGAAGAAGCGTCGAATCAAGAAAGGCAAAGGTCAGCAGCAACAGCAGACGTCGACCGGGTCCAGCGCTAGCGGCTCGGTCTGCCACAACTGTGGCCAGCCCAGGCACAGGTGGTACACGTGCCCTCTACCGACGGATCAGGCACGCGTCATCACCACCATGCATCGCCAACGCGAGCGCCATCTCGCCTCTACCGCCGTGGCTGTCGCCGGCTCTAACACCTCAGCCTCCTTCAGCAGCTCCACCACTCTCGTTGCTTCGCCGGTCCCGTCGTCCCCAGCACCGTAGCCGTTGGCGCCGGCGAAGTCATCCTTCTACCCAGGCACCGGCACCATCACCCCGCACTCGCGTAGGATGTCTAATCCCTCCAAGCCGGCCGCCCCAATTGCGTTCGCTGATCCCTCCGGGTCGGCCGCCCTAGTCGCGTCCGCTGATCCCTCCGGGCCGGCAGTCCCAGTCACATCCGTTGGTCCCTTCAGACCAACAGTCCCAGTCGCGTCCGCTGGTCCCTCCGGGCCAACAGCCCCAGTCGCGTCCACTGGTCCCTCCGGGCCAGCAGCTTCGGTTCCATCCATGGGCCCCTCCGGGCAACAACCCCGTCCGCCTCCATTAGCCCGGCGGACTCAGTGTCACCGCCTGCCCTGCCACGCTGTACGCGTGGCCCAGACGGCAGCCTCCGACCCAGACCGTCGGTGAGCACGCAGACCATCGCACCGCACTCTGTGGCGCCTCGACCCCCCGTGGCTCCACGTGTCTCCTCCGCTCCCATGGTCGTGAGTGGGGATCCTGGCACCAAGGCCCTCGGCCTAACCACCTCGGCCATCATTGCAGACCTTCACCCGGGCTCCACACTCGGCTATGCCATGCTTCATCATGAGCATTGATACGCTGTCATGGTTGCACTCGTGCACATCCCACCTGGGGCTCGAGATGCTCACGCTCTCTCAGTCCGCTCTAGAACACGCCCATAGGACCCAGACACCCTACGCGAGGCACAAGCCTCTCCTGAGGCCGCACACTGGGACATTGCCTACGCCGATGAGCTCGCCGCTATCCGATAGCACCACGTGTATGACCTCGTCGACCTTCCTCCAGGAAAGAAGGCCATCAGCGCCAAGTGGGTCTTTCAGGGCAAGTGGAAGCCCGAGGTCCTTGGACAAGTAGAAGGCCCGCCTTATAGCCAAGGGGTTTCCCCAGATTTCTGGGGGTCGATTACGACCACATCTTTGTCCCAGTTGGCCGGTTCTCCACTAGCCCATCACTTTTAGGTCTGGTCACCCAGCATGGGTGGGAGCTGAATCAAATGGATGTGAGCAACGCTTTTCTCCACGGTTCACTGGAGGGTGAGGAGCTCTACATGGTGCAGCCCCAAGGCTTCGACGATGGCACTGGGAGAGTCTGGCGACTACGTAAGGCCCTCCATGGCCTGAAGCATTCGCCTTGGTGGTGGAACCAAGAAATCAGCATCACGCTCCTTCGTGACGGGCTCCAGCGTAGCACCGCTGACCCCGCACTGTTTATCAGTCGGCGAGGCTAGATTTTCACCGCTGTTCTGGTTTACGGCGACGATCTGCTCATTGCGTTGCCAGACACGACTGCCATCCAGCGTGTCAAGGATCTGTTGCACACCTCCTACCAGATGAAGGACCTTGGGTTTGCCAGAGTCTTCCTAGGCATGGAGCTCCAGCATGATCGCTTCCAGAGCGTCCTGCACATCCACTAGGCCGCCTATGTGTGGACACTATCCACCCGCTTTGCGGAGGACCTGTCACTCGTGCCGAGCGCATCCTCACCCATGTCACCCGATGGCCAGGCGAAGCTGAAGATTCCTGACCCAGCCGTTGTGGGGGAGCCAGTTGACGTGACCACTTACCTGCGAGTCATCGGGTCACTGATGTTCCTGGCAACGATGACGCGCCCAGACATCGTGTTCGCCGTTAACCTCCTGGCTTAGTTCTCTCAAGCGCTGTGTCCCCTCCGCTACGAGGTCGCAATCCGAGTACTGCGCTATGTTGTCTCGACTCATCGGCGAGGTCTCATGTTCCGCCGTCAGCCGTCTGTTGTCGCGGTGGACTACACCAATAGTGACTGGGCCGGTAGTCCGGACGGTAAGAGTCGCACAGGCTGCATCTTTCTGATTGGTGGCACAGCTATGTCTTGGAGCAGTAGCAAGCAGCTGTGCGTCGCACGCAGCACTGTTGAGGCTGAGTACGTTGCTCTTGGCTCAGGCGCATGTGAGAGTGTGCGGTTGCGTCGTCTGTTGTCCGAGTTGCATCAATCCGTCGCATCCATCACGTTGCACTGTGTCAATGAGAGTGCCATGGCCATCACCGACAATGACGGCGTGCATCACACACACACAAAGCACATCAATGTTGCATGACTGCTGCGTCAGCATTGTGTGGGTTGAGACTACACGGCAGTTGGTTGACTTCTTGACCAAGGCACTAAAGCGCGACTCGTTCAAAAAGGCTGTGAGTTCAATCAGCATGCGTCCGTGATTGACTCTCACTGTCCATGCTTGCGTCTCTGCTTGGCCTGAGGGAGTTTGGTCGTTGACTGTGTCTATGCCCGCACATGTGCACTACGCCCCTGAGTCATGGGGGAGTGTTGGTTTTTGTGCATCTCTCATTGTACTCTGTTGTGTCCTCCCGGCTTGTGTACATCGGCGTGCAGATGACTGACGACGAGACTTGACGCCGCTGGAGTGTCACTCGATGGAGCCGACGCACGCTGAGGCCCACTCACCCGTCGCTACAGCCTCCTCCCTCTGGCGATGCGCTCAGCTCCATCGGCAGGCCTCCTCGGTGGTCGGGCCGCCGACGGTCACTGCCAATGTAGATGCTGGCTGTAATGCACCGAGCGCTGTGTCTGGCTGTGGCATTGTGTCTGCAAAATCATGTGATGCCTAGGGTCCATGTCTCCTGTTGTATGGCCCTGTTTGGCATCATTGACTGTCGTAGGCACTGCCCAGGTTCGTGCAGCCATAACTTCTTGTAGCAATTTTTCTATCTAACTCTGAGCACACGACTATGTCCGCAGCGTTAGTATTATGGTATGGTCTAGTTTTCAGGAAAAACGGACGACGCCGAGTTTTGGGCGTCGGGCGTCTGGGAGGGCTCACCGAGAAAACCGTGCATACGAGAACATAGGCCTAGCAATATTTTCTGATTGGCTGGTTAGCTAAGTAACAAGTTCTACACTAGTGGGGGGGAGAGATAGAACTTGGAGGGGTCTCCCATTGTTGCTCATTCTTCATTCCTATTCAATTGCTTTTAGTTTTCAGCTGCGTTCTGGCGCTAACAGTGGCGAGCGCGTTTCTGAGTAACAAACCCAGAGCTTCCAGACTTGGACTCTAGAGCAGCCGACTGAGGGGGCAGAAGACTTAAGCAACAAGCGTGGAAGCCCGCACGCTGCATCGACAACGCATGCTGCCCCAACCTGCTGCCTAGGTTTCTAGCTGAATTGGTGACTGAAACCAGTAAACTTAATATATGATGCTTCCGATACCCACTTTTTCCAAAGAAAATTGTTCCGCGACCAGTGTAGCATGTATAAGCTTGTAATAGTGGGCGCGGCATGCATGATTTCAGGAGCTTCGGAAAAAGTTGGTACATGAAGCATCTTTATGTGAAGTGAGTGTTGGGTCCAATTTGTGCGAAAGTTGGCCAGCTGAAAATTCGGAGGCCGAGACAACGGGTATAACTGTATTAGGCTGTAGTGAGAAAACTCATCTTATTTCCAAATAGAGACCTAGCAGCTCGCAAACAGGAAGCAGAACAAACCAGGGAACAAGGTGCTCGGCTGTCCGAATGAGAATCCGAAAGAAGCACTAGATGCACAAGGACAAGCTTTATACAGTGAAATGACGACAGAGCAAATTCAGAACAACACAGAGAACGACCCCAGGAGTGGGTCACCCGGATAATCCCTATGGGCACCCGAGAGGCAAGGCTGACAGAGCGGGAAATCTAAGCGGTAGGTTGGGGCAGCATGCGTTGTTGATGCAGCGTGCGGGCTTCCACGCTCGTTGCTTAAGTCTGCTGCCCCCTCCGTCTGCTGCTCTAGAGCCGAAGTCTGGAAGCTCTGGGTTTGTTACTCAGAAGTGCGCGCTCCAGTGTTGGCGCCAGAAAGCAGCTGAAAACTGGAAAAGACTGATTAGGAATGAACAATGAGACACAATGGGAGACCCCTCCAAGAACTAGCCTCCCCCCCAGCTCTGTGGAGCTTGTTACTCAGTTCACCAGCCAATCAAAAACTACCTGTTTTCAGGCTGGCACTTTTCTCGGTGAGGCCTGCCAGACGGCCGACAGCCCAAAACCTGGGCGTCGTCCGTTTTGCCTGAAAACTGGACCATACCATAATACCGACGCTGGGAACAAAACCGTGCGGTCAGAATCAGCTAGAAAAATGGTACCGAGGAGTTATGGCGGCCTGAACGCAAGCAGTGCCTACGATGGTTTATGATGCCAAACAGGGCCATGCAACATGCAACAAGGACCCTAGGCAGTGCATGACGATGCAGACGCGATAGGACGCGCTGGTCGCATGCAGACAGCAACTACGGTGGCCGTGACCGCCGGCAGCGCGACCGCCGAGGAGGCCTGCCGATGGAGCTGAACACGTCGCCGGAGAGAGGAGGCTCCAGCAAACTACGAGAAGACCTCAGCGTGCATCGGCTCCACCGGACGACACTCCATCAGCGTCGAGTCTCGCCGTCATTCATCTGTACCCCGATGTACACAAGCCGGGAGGACACAATAGAGCACAATGAGAGCAAAAACCAACACTCCCCCATGACTCACAGGCATAGTGCACATGGGCGGGCAGAGACACGGTCAACATCCATACTCCCCCAGGGCACAAAGAGACGCAGGCAGAGACCAAGAGAGCAAATCACGGACGCACGTCGACTGAACTCACGGCCTTCTTGAACGAGTCCCGCTGCAGTGCCTTGGTCAAGAAGTCAGCCAGCTGCCGTGCTGTCTCAACCCACACGATGCTGATGCTGCATTCGTGCAACAACGAACGCACATAATGATACTCAACATTGATGTGCTTTGTGCAAGTGTGATGCACACCGTCATTGTCGGCAATGGCCATGGCACTCTCATTGTCACAATGCAAGGTGATGGATGCGACAGACTAACGCAACTCGAACAACAGACGACGCAACCACACGCTCTCACACGCGCCTGAGCCAAGTGCCACGTACTCAGCCTCAGTAGTGCTGCGTGCAATGCACCCCTCCTTACCACTGCGCCAAGACACAGCTATGCCACCGATGAGGAAGATCCAGCCTGTGCGACTCTTACCGTCTTGACTACCGACCCAGTCACTGTCGGTGTAGCCCACTGCGACAACGGACGGCTGGCGGCGGAACATGAGACCTCGCCGAGGGGTCGAGACAACATAGCGTAGTACTCGGATTGCGGCCTCAAAGTGGAGGTGACGCGGCTCCTGAGAGAACTGGGCCAAGAGGTTGACGGCAAACGCGATGTCTGGACGCGTCGTCGTCCCCAGGAACTTCAGTGACCCGATGACACGCAGATACGTGGTCACATCAACTGGCTCCCCCACAACCGCTGGGTGAGGACTCTTCAGCTTCACCTGGCCATCGGGTGACATAGGTGAAGATGCGCTGGATACGAGGGGCAGGTCCTCGGCGGAGCGAGCGGACAAGGTCTGCGCATAGGCAGCCTGATGGACGTGTAGCATGCCCTGGGAGGGATCGTGCTCCAGCTCCATGCCAAGGAAGACTCGGGCAGACCCGAGATCCTTCATCTGGTAGGCGGCGTGCAGCAAGTCCTTCACACGCAGGATGGTGGCCAGGTCTGGCGACGCGATGAGGAGATCGTCAACGTATACCAGAACTGCAACGAAGGTCTGACTTCGCGGGCTGAGAAACAGTGCAGGGTCAGCGGTACTGCGCTGCAGGCCGCCACAGAGAAGTGTGCTGCTGATCTCCTGGTTCCAGCACCGAGGCGACTGCTTCAGGCCATAGAGGGCCTTCCGCAGCCGCCAGACTCTCCCAGTACCGTTGTCGTAGCGTGGGGGCTACACCATGTATAGCTCCTCACCCTCCAATGAGCCATGGAGGAACGCGTTGCTCACGTCTATCTGATGCAGCTCCCACCCATGCTGGGCAACCAGGCTGAAGAGCACCCGGCTAGTGGAGATCCGACCGACTGGGGTGAAGATCTGGTCGTAGTCGACCCCAGGGACCTAAGCAAACCCCTTTGCTATGAGGCCTTGTACTTGTCCAAGGACCCGTTAGGCTTCCACTTGCGTCGCAAGACCCACTTGGCGCCAATGGCCTTCCGACCTGGAGGGAGGTCGACGAGGTCATACACGTGGTGCTGCAGGATAGCAGCGAGCTCCTCGGCGCAGGCAACATCCCAATGTGCGGCCTCATGAGAGGCTCTAGCCTCGCGTAGGGTGGTTGGGTCCTCCAGGCGTGCTGTGGACCGGACTGAGAGGGTGTGTGCATCACGAGCTCCAGGTGGGATGCGGGCGAGTGCAGCCATGACAGCATGCCAATGCTCGTGATGAAGCATGGCGTAGCCCAGTGCAGAGCCCGAGTGAAGGTCGGAGATGATGGCCGAGGTGGTCAGGCCAAGAGCCTTAGTGCCAGGGTTCCCACTCACGACCGTGGGAGTGGAGGAGACACGTGGAGCCACAAGGGGTCGAGGCGCCACAGGACACGGTGCGACGGTCTGCGCGCTCACTGTCGGCCGAGGTCAGAGGCTGCCGCCTGGGCCACATGTGTAGCGTGATCGAGCAGGAGATGGCACTAAGTCCGACGTGCCAACGGAGGCGGACGGGGCTACTGGCCCGGAGGAGCCAGCGGACGCAACAGGCGCTGCTGGCCCGGAGGGGCCACTGGAGGCGACTGGGGCTGCTGGCACGGAGGGGCCAGCGGACGCGACCGGGACTGCTGGTCCGGAGGGGCCAGCGGACGCGACGGGGACTGCTGGCCCCGAGGGGCCCGCGGACAGGACAAGCGCTGCTGGCCCGAAAGGGCCAGTGGACACTACAGGGGCTGCTTGTCCGGAGGGGCCAGCGGACGCGGCGGGGACTGCTGGCCCCGAGGGGCCCGCGGACGCGAGTGGGACTGCTGGCCTGAGAGGGCAAGCAAACACTACCGGGGCTGCTGGTCCGGAGGGGCCTGCGGGCGCGACCGGGACTGCTGGTCCGGAGGGGCCAGCGGACTGGGGGGGACTGTTGGCCCCGTGGGGCCAGAGGACGCGGTGGAGACTGTTGGCCCCAAGGGGCCAGCAGACGCGACTGGGGCTGCTAGCTCAGAGGGACGGAGTGTTGTGTCACCCGGAAGCGACAAGACGGAGGACAGACTCACCATTCCCCCACGGGATGGGAGGGACACGGACGAGCCGAAGTGAATGAGGTCGCGGGGAAACAGGTCCTCGAAGAAGAGGGCATCGCGCGACTCGATGATGTAGTGCCGGGACGGGTCCCAGAAGCGCCAGGCCATGGACTGACGAGACACGCCGAGGAAGGTGCAGGGGCGTCTTCGAGGGGCGAGCTTGCCACCCTGTTGTGGGGTGGGCAGCCACACAATTGCTACGCAGTCCCAGACGTGAGCCGGGCGGAGATCAGTGCGCCGACCGCACCAGTGCTGGTAGGGCGTGGACTCGCGAGGAAGGGGACCGTGGGGAATCCGGTTCCAGACCCAGGTCATGTAGGCCATGGCTTCAAAATAGAAGCCATCAGAAAGACCAGACTCGACCCGCATGGTGCGGACGACGTTGGCCATGGTACGGTTCCACCGCTCGGAGACGCCATTCTGGGCGGGTGTGTAGGCCGCAGACGTCTCATGGTGGATCCCGCGGGAGGCGAGAAATGTCGTGGCCTCACCCATGTACTCGCCGCCGTGATCGGAGCAAAAGCAGCAAAGAGGACGGCCACACTCGCGCTCCGCGAGGACAAGCCAGTCCTGAATGGCGCGGGCGACATCGCTCTTCTGCCGGAGGCAGAAGACCCAATGGTAGCGAGAAGAGTCATCCCTAAGGGTGAGGACATAGCGGCCATGCTCACCGACGGACGCGGTGGGGAGAGGGCCCATGACTTCCAAGTGGACAAGGTCAAGAGGGGCGGACGCACGGGAGGAAGACAAGGGGTACGTGGACCGGTGCATCTTCCCCTGAGCGCAGTCAATGCACTCAGTGGGGCACGGGAGAGGGAAAGTCTCCGGATCAAGGCCCTTTGGCCGGCAGGGTGCGGAGCATGCTCTCTACGGCGGCGGAGTGGACGTGGCAAAGGCGGCGATGCAAGAGGCGGGTGTGCTAAGGAGAAAGTGTACTAGTGACAAACAAATGGCCTGTGGCGGCCGACGGGGAAGGGACGGGAGAGGAAGAAGAGAGGCGAGGAACATGCCACAGGTTGCCACGGGCGGTGGCATGCAGTACGACAAGACCAGACGGATGCAACGACACAGTGCCAACACCACGCGAGTGTACAACGTCCATGCTCATGCGGTCAATGGCAGTCACGGACAGGAGGCTGCGCTCGAGACCAGGGACGAAGAGGACATCGGTCAGAAAAACGTCATCGGCAATACCACGGAAACGAACGACGCCAACACCACGGACCGGCAACACTTGTCCGGAGCCCGTCCGGACACCGGAGACATCGCCTACAGGACCGAGCATACTGAAGGCCTCGCGAGAGGCCGTCATGTGATGCGTGGCCCCCGAGTCGATGATCCAGCTCTCAGCAGGGTCCTGGACAGGGGTCGCCAGATTGCTAACGGTCACATGGCACCAAGCAAGGGACGCGGACGCAGTGGAAGGGGGCGCGAAACGAGATTGCCAATCATCAAGCCACGTAATGTCGTCAAGGAAGGGGGTGGAGGATACTACGGGAGACGACGAGACAGACAAAGAAACGGGGCAAGACCGCAGCTTAGTCTCACTCATGCAGGGCTAGGCAGGAGGGCAGAAGGTGACGCAACTCGCACTTCCTTGGGGAGGAGGGTGAGGCAGCCCAAGGTGGAGCACGATATACTGCTCTAGCTGACGCTCACGGGAGGACGACCCGGGAGTGTAGGCGGAGTATGGAGTGACGGCGCCGGAGCCCGGGTAAGAGGAGGACGGAGTCGGCGAAGGAAGCAGAAGCACCGATGGCTGTGAGTAGTACTACTACGGCGCGGGTGTCTGCGGGACCGGCAGAGCTGTCGGAGTGGCAGAGCTGCTGGACGAGGTCGGAGTGTCAGGGCCAGTAGTAGCGACGGCGGCAGAGGCGAGACAGCGCTCCCACTGGCGACGCAGGGTGGCGATGACGCGCGCCTCGTCCGTCGGGAAAGGGCATGTGTACCACCCATGCCCGGGCTGGCCAGAGTTGTGGCAGACCGAGCCACCACCGCCGGACCCGGTCGATGACTGCTGCTGCTGATGCTGCGACTGACCCTTGCCTTTCTTGTTCCGGCGCTTATTCTTCTTTCCCGAAGACAAGGAGGTAGCTACGGCAGGGGAGGCGACGGCCACGGAGGCAACGGCAGGGGAGGCGACGGCACGGGATGCAAGAGCCTCCATGCGATGGAGCTGGGAGTCCTGGCGAGCTTCCTCAATGCGGAGGAAAAGCTCGTACGCCCACGGCATGAGGGTGCCCTGGGCCACCATGGTGGAGAGGACGTCCTGGGGGTAATGGACGAAGATGTCTGCGTATGCACTGGTGGCACCGCGCTTGATGGTGAGAAGCACGGACAGAGGAGGCGGAGTAGATGTGTCGAGACGACGAAGGATGTCCTCTGCCCGCTGCCAATAGGCAGTGACTGTCTCGGTCTCTTCCATGTACAGGGAGTTGAACTCCCGGAGCAAACGGCTAAGCTGAGCGTCGTTGGACAGGCAATGGGGCTAGGTGAGGACGTGCCAGGCGGCTGCAGGGTCAGGAGTGTCGCCAGCGATGAAGTCCTCGAGGAAAGGCTCTAGGGCCAGGTGGGAAGCCGGAGGAGCGATTGGGACAAGGGCCCAAACAGCGTGACCATCGTCATACAGCTGGTCGGCCTGGGTGGGGTCGTAAGGGAGGGTGTAGTATGCCCACAGCCCCTCTCCTTGCACCTCGATCCGGAAGCGGAGCTCCCAGCTCCGAAACTGCTCGCCGGCCTGTAGCAGCGGCGGCGGCGTCTCAAAGTCCTTCTGCCTACGGCCGGCACCCAGAGTGGGGCCAAGGATGGAGGTCACTGTCTGCCGCTGGCGCTAAGTCTGCTACTGTGCCAGGAAGTATGTGGCAGCAGACACGGCTGGACTAGCGTGCCCTTGAGGGACGAACGACGGTGGCACAATGGTGGGAGACTTGGAGGCTACTAGTTGAAGCGCTACAAGCTGTTGCGTCAAGACAGTGAGCTGCTACTGAAGAGCAACGAGGGGGTCAGGATGGCCGCCAACGATACCAGTGGGCTGCTTCTGTTGTTGCCGCTACGGAAGCGGCAGCTGCTACGACTGTTGCTGGTGCTGCTGGTGCTGTTGCTACTGCTGCTGCTGCTGCTGTTGCTGCTGCTGCTACTGCTGTTGCTACTGTTGTTGCTGCTGCTACAGCCGCTGCTGCAACTGCTGTTGCTGCTGCTGCTGCTGTTGCTGCTACTGCTGCTGTTGCTGCCGTTGCTGCTGCTACGGCAACTATTGCTGCTCCAGCGGCTGCTGCCGCTGTTGCTACTACCACTGCTACTCCTGCTATTGCTACGGCTGCTGCTGTTGTAGCTGCTGCTGTTGCCGCTGCTACTACTGCTGCTACTGCTGTGGTGGCGGCTGCTACTGCTGCGGCAGGTGCTGCTACTCCTACAGGCACTACAAGAAAGGGGAGGTAGGGGTCCCTCCAACAAAGGAGGACCCTTCCACAATAGGACTATCACTCACTGGCATGTGTCCATTTGTTTTTTTTGTTTTTTTGTTTATGCTACTGATGTCAGCAGTGACGTCAGCTGCATATAGCTGCCGTCAGCAAAGACTACTGAGTGTCAGTGCTGCTCTTGTCCCCCTTTTGGTTTCCTTTTTGTTTTTTTTGTTGATGACGTCAGCAGTGACGCCACTAGTGACGTCAGCAGAGAGGTGCTGACGTTAGCAGCTGTTGCTGTTGCAGTCGCTGTAGTTGCTACTGCTGCTGCTAGTGTTGCTGCTGCCGCTGCTGCTGTTGCTGCTATAGTGGCTGCAGCTGCTACTGGTGTTGTTGCGGCTGTAGTTGCAGCTGTAGCTACTATTGCTACGAGCTGCTATGGCAGTTGTGGCTGCTGCAGCTCTCTGCTGCTGCATGCTCCTGCTGTTGTTGCTGCTGTTACATGCTACTGCACACTACTACAGCTGCTGCGCGCTGCAGGTGCAGCTCGCTGCTACTCTGGGCTGCTGTTGCACACTGCGGGGTTGGGGGATTTTTTTTCTCTTCCCTTTTTTTTTTGGTTTTCTCTGTCCTAGCGGGCAGCTGCTCGCTGGCAACGAGCAACGGGCTGCTGCTCGCTGGCAGCGAGCAGCGGGCTGCTGCTCGCTAGAAGCGAGCAGCCGGCTACTACTCGCTGGCAGCGAGCAGCGGGCTGCTACTCGCTGGCAGCGAGCAGCGGGCTGCTGCTCGCTGGCAGCGAGCAGCCGGCTTCTACTCGCTGGTAGCGAGCAGCGGGCTGCTGCTCGCTGGCAGCGAGCAACGGGCTGCTGCTCCCTGGCAGCAGCGAGCTGCTGCTCGCTGCGGGCTGCGAGCAGCAGCATCCACTGTGGGCAGCTGCTGCTGCTGCTGCTGTGGCTCGCTGCTGCGGCTCCTGCTACTGCTACACAGTGCTGCAGCTGCTGCTTGCCGCTGCTGCTTGCTTGCTGCTGTTGCTGCATGGAGCTGTTGCTGCTACTGCTGCAAGCTGCTGCTGCTACTAGCTAATGCTGTGTGCTGTTGTAAGCTGATGCTAGCTTCTGCTGTCAGTCACACTTGGAGGACGTCGCCGCGTGCGTCGTCGCCAGCAAGCGCCTGACGTGGCCGGCCGCTCACCTCCTCGCGTCCAACGTGGGAATCAGTGCTGCCGGAAAAAATCCGGCAGCATTTCCCCTGGCCCAGTGGCCGTGGGAAAATTTCTGACGCCGCCACCAGGCGGATCAATGCTGCCGGGAAAAATCCGGCAGCATTTCCCCTACACCGGCGCGTATGGAGATTCGCCGGCGTTGTCTTGCACCTGTACGCCAGTCTTCTACGGCTGCTGCTACGCTCTCGCTCTGATACCAAGCTGGAAATCTAAGCAGTAGGTTGGGGCAGCATGCGTTGTTGATGCAGCGTGCGGGCTTCCATGCTCGTTGCTTAAGTGTGCTGCCCCCTCAGTCTGCTGCTCTAGAGCCTAAGTCTGGAAGCTCTGGGTTTGTTACTCAGAAGTCCGTGCGCCAGTGTTAGCGCCAGAAAGCAGCTGAAAACTGGAAAAGACTGATTAGGAATGAACAATGAGACACAATGGGAGACCCCTCCAAGAATTAGCCTCCCCCCCAGCTCTGTAGAGCTTGTTACTCAGTTCACCAGCCAATCAGAAATCACCTATTTTCAGGCTGGCAGTTTTCTCGGTGAGGCCTGCCAGACAGCCGACAGTCCAAAACCCGGGCGTCGTCCGTTTTGCCTGAAAACTGGACCATACCATAATACCAACGCTGCAAACGCAGCCGTGCGGTCAGAATCAGCTAGAAAAACAGTAGCGGGGAGTTATGTTGGCCTGAACCCAAGCAGGGCCATGCAACATGCAACAAGGACCCTAGGCGGCGCATGACGATGCAGACGCGATAGGACACGCTGGACGCATGCAGACAGCAACAGTGGTGGCCGTGACCACCGGCAGCGCGACCGCCGAGGAGGCCTGCCGATGGAGCTGAACACGTCGTCGAAGAGAGGAGGCTCCAGCGAACTGCGAGAAGACCTCAGCGTGCGTCGGCTCCACCGGACGACACTCCATCAGCGTCGAGTCTCGCCGTCAGTTGTTGGTTTGTGTGGCTTCCACCTGTCACGACCGACACTGCTAATTTACCGATATACCCACATTCGGGGTATATGGCAGAGGAGGGCGTGACGACACGACGGGCCTCCGGACTACACCGAGACTTCTCAAGCACCTACGACAGCGCCAGCAAGACGCAGTCCATGCGTTCCGGCAGCCGTGTGGGCTTGTCAGGAGGTAGGAGAGTTTTCTTGGTGGGTTGAGACCTGCGCACCCGGTTGACTGTATCGGTGCGACGAGGAGACGCGATGGCTATTGTGGGGCTTCCGATGTTCAGAAAGCCGTCTGTGATGTCTGGACGTTGATTCTGAGATGTTTTGGCACTGCTCATATTTTCTCGGTGGTCGAGACCCGGGCACTCAGAGAGTTGTTCCGGTGCCTCGAGGAGACCACCTTCGTTACTCTCGTGGTGTATGCAGTGTGTTCTCCCTGTTGACTCATTTGTGTTTAGCAGGGGTGAGGGGGCCCGGTGCGGTTCGCTGCCGGCGCCCCGATATAAGCCCGCTAGGGGCTCATTTGTAATCTCTCCTTGTCCTTTATATTCAACGGTCCAGACTTAGCCAAATTCTTGCAGTTTTGCATCGCACTCACACACAGAGCTCATGTTCGTTCTTGCATGGGCCTGCATACCCTAAAACTATTTCCAACTAGGTATCAGAGCACAGGGGGGCATGTGAGCAGTAGAAGCAGCAGCAGTGGCCGGAACGCAAGGAGAACGTGCTACGTGGCGCCATGCCGGTAGCAGCATGGAGGAGCGCAAAACGACTGCACGTGAACGCCACAGGGGCGGTGAGCCGAGTAGAGCAGCACTAGCGACTGCGGCGGCAACACCATTAGCAACAGTAGCACGTGTTGGCAGGAGCAGCGTGCACGAGCGGCAGCAACGCAGCAGCAGCTTGCAACAGTGGCAACAGCGAGCAGTAGCAGCGAGCAGAAGCAGCAGCGTGCAGCAACAACCAGCTACGTAGCAGCAGCAGCAGCAGTCGCAGCAGCAGCAGCAGCCTCACCAATGGTAGCAGCAGCAACAGGACCAGCAGCAGTAGCAGCAGCAGCAGCACCAGCAGCAGTAGCAGCGGCGGCAACAACAGCAGCAGTAGCATTAGCAGCAGCGTGCAACAGCGTGCAGAGCGAAAGCAAAAAAACAAAAAAAAGAGAAAACAGAGGAGGGCAACAGCAGATCAGCAGCAGCAAGCAGCAGCAGCAGCTGTTATGCAGAGCAGTAGCAGCAGCTGAAGCAGCAGCAGCAGTAGCATCCGCAGCAACTGCACCTGACGCTGCTGCTGCTGCTGCCGCTGTGAGGAGGGCCTCGCAGCCCTCCTATGAAGGGGGGGGGCCTCTAAGGGGGCCTGTCGACCCCGTTCGCCACCCCCCCCCCTCTCCCTCCTTTCTCCCCTTCTCAAGGGGGACCCTCGGAGGGCCTTGCCGAGCCCCTCCGAGGGACCCTTCGGAGGGGGCTCGTTGGCCTCGTGGGCCCCCTCGGCCCCGTCGGCCCTGTCGGCCCCGTCGGCCGACCGACAGAGGGGCCGGGTCAGAGGGGCGGACAGGACCCCCCCCCCCTCTCACTCCCT
>SZWC01003772.1:87800-105532 GCA_023375785.1 Penium margaritaceum
CACTGACGGCTCAGCGTCCCTCTGATGCCGAGTGTTCCATTGCTCGTTGTACAGTGACGTCCACCAGTCGTGACTCCGGTGGCACTTGGATCATCGATTCCGGTGCCACCCACCACATGACGTGTCGTCGTAGTGACTTTGTGGTACTTGGTCCTGTCACGACTGTCCGTTCTGTTCGTATAGGCTCTGGTCAGTCCTTACCGGTTCATGGTGTTGGGGTTGTATGCTTTGATGGTCCGTCTGGCCCCCTGTATCTCTCTGACGTGCTGTTTGTGCCTGATCTTGAGCTCAGTCTGTTGTCTGTGCGTGCTTGCACTCTGATGGGTCCCTCCGTTGAGCATACCGCTTATTCAACGACTGTGACTGCTCTTGACACCCGTAGCATTGTCCTGCGTGCTTCAGTCATAGATGACTTGTACCGCATTGCTCGGCCCTCCTCACCTTGCTCTCCCTCCTCCTCTTGTCGCGTTTTTGTCACTGGTGTTCTATCCCAGGAACACTTGCGGTTACTTCACCGACGTCTGTGTCACGTGGGCTCCGACACTGTGTCGAAGCTCATCCGGACAGAGCCCGCTCTTGGTCTTGACGTGGCTTCTTTCAAGAAGCCACCCAAGACCGACTGTCTTTTTTGCGCTCAGGGAAAGATGCACCGGTGCACTTACCCTGATTCGCGTTCCAGAGCGCTGAGGCTCCTTGAGTTGGTCCACTCGGACCTGTTCGGTCCTCTCCCCGTCGAGTCGCTGTCCGAGAGGGTCCGGTATGTTCTGACAGTGATTGATGACTTCACCCGGATGCGGTGGGTCTACAGTCTGTATCAGAAGAGCGACGCCGCCCTTGCGATTCGACTCTGGCTCGTGATGGCTGAGCGTAAGTCTCGCCATACGCTACATACCTTTCGCTCGGATCGCGGCAGCGAGTTCCTCGGCAAGATGGACTCCTTCTTTGGTGAGCACGGCATTTTTAACCAGGTCTCCGCTCTTGCTACCCCACAGCAGAACGGTGCATCTGAGCGCTGGAACCGCACCATGGAGGATGCGGTCCACGCCATGCGGTCTGAGTGTGGTCTCGCAGAGTCCTTTGCATTCGAGGGCTTCGCCTACATGACTTGGGTCTGGAACCGCCTCCCGCATGGTCCGCTTCCGGATCATGTCACACTGTACGAGCTCTGGTTTGGCCACCGTGCTGATCTTCGTCTCGCACGCGGATGGGGATCCCTGGCCTCCGTATGGTACACTGAGGGCCAGCAGGGGTCCAAGGTCTCCCCTCGGGGTCCCTTGTGTGCCTTCATCGGCATCTCCCCGCGGTCAAAGGCCTGGAGCTTTTGGGACCCCACTCGCCGTCGTGTCATTAGGTCCCGTGACGCGCTCTTTCTTGACTCACTCACCTACCGTAATCTGACTTCGCTCACAGCCCTCTCTGCGGCTCATGTCCCTTCTTGTGAGGGTCCTCGGCGAATGGGGGAGACCTTTCCGCCAGCGACCATTTCTCGTCAGGCTGATGTGTCCGCTCGAGTCCCCTCTCGATCTCCAGCACTTGATGATCCGGCTATCATTGCCGTTGGTCCAGAGATCCTGCTTGTTTAGCCTGTTTCACACCCCACAGGTACCGCTGCTCTCACGCCTCATCCTGCATCACCACATGTGTTCATTGGCACCCCTGCTCCGACGTCTGGCCCAGCCCAGCCCACTCCTGTCCCTACGTCGGCTGACACTCCTGTCGCAGTGTCCGGGCCAGCTTTACCCGCTGTCACCTCCAGCTCAGTGTCCCCCAAACACGCATCTCCTCGCACGACATATCCGACTGCCTCGTCTCAGCCCTCACCACCTGTGGTCGTACCTGTCCCTGTGGTCGTACCTATTCCTGAGCCTGAGGTGCGCCCCTCCACCTCCGGTTACACTCGTGAGCCCGGTGGTCGCCTTCGATCACTGGATTCTGGAGCTCAGCGAGCGTCGGGTTCAGGACCCAGACGTTCCTCTCGCAGCATCGCGAGCGGCGATCCAGGCACAAAGGCCTTAGGCCTAACTGTTCGCACCGAGCTTTCAAAGGTACACCGAGCGTGCCCCATACGGCACGACCTGGTCACTCGCGAGTTCCATATCGCCTGTGACGCAGCAGCTGATCTCGTGGCCGTCAGACCTGACACTGAGGCGTGTGCACTTGCCACGCAGAGTTCCCCCTCTATGGCGCCTGACCCGGGCACATTGAGGGAGGTTTTCTCATCACAGGATGCTGATGCCTGGCGAGTTGCTTGCGAGGATGAGCTTTGCGCTATGCGAGAGCACGGTGTCTACGAGCTGGNAGGTACACCGAGCGTGCCCCATACGGCACGACCTGGTCACTCGCGAGTTCCATATCGCCTGTGACGCAGCAGCTGATCTCGTGGCCGTCAGACCTGACACTGAGGCGTGTGCACTTGCCACGCAGAGTTCCCCCTCTATGGCGCCTGACCCGGGCACATTGAGGGAGGTTTTCTCATCACAGGATGCTGATGCCTGGCGAGTTGCTTGCGAGGATGAGCTTTGCGCTATGCGAGAGCACGGTGTCTACGAGCTGGTCAACCTTCCCCCTGGGAGGAAGGCGATTCATGTCAAGTGGCTCTTTCGCAAGAAAGTGAAGCCGGATGGCTCACTGGAACGCTACAAGGCCCGCTTGGTCGTCAAGGGGTTCTCTCATATTGAGGGAGTTGATTACACTGAGACCTTTGCCCCCATCAGCCGCATGACCTCAGCTCGAGCTCTGTTCGGTGTACTGGCTCAGCATGACTGGGAACTACACCAGATGGATGTGAACAACACGTTCCTCCATGTCTCTTCGGATGAGCAGATCTACGTGGCTCAGTCACCAGGCTTTGAGGACGGTGACAAGGTCTGGCGCTTGCGCAAGTCCTTGTACGGCCTCAAGCAGTCTGCACGGTATTGGAACCGAGAGCTCACTGGCACCTTGACTCGCGCCGGATACATACAGAGTGAGGCAGACTCCTCACTCTTCATCCTACCAACACCCGAGCGGTTTATCGCCATCCTGGTCTATGTTGATGACCTTCTGATCGCGTCTCCATCGCTAAAGGCCATGAAGGAGGCCAAGGCTGTCCTGCAGACCGCCTACAGGATGAAGGACCTCGGTCCTGCATCGGTGTTTCTTGGTATGGAGATCGTGCGAGATCGCAGACATCGGACTCTATTGCTGCATCAGGCTCGATACGCACGAGTCATGGGGGAGCGCTTTAGTGATCTCCTTGGTGCAGTGCCCACTTCTTCCACACCACTCACACCTAATGGGCAGGATGCCCTGAAGGTGGATGACCCTACACAACTGGGGGAGACAGTGGACGTGACCTTGTACCTCCGTCTTATCGGATTTCTGATGTACCTCGCCACTACCACGCGTCCCGACATCGCGCTCGTCGTCAACCTCCTCGCTCAGTTCTCACAGGCTCCACGTGCGAGAGCTCTTCACGCGGTTGTGCGAGTGGTACGGTACGTGGTCTCCACGCCGTATCTCGGACTCTGCTTTCGTCCTTGACGGCTACACTAACAGCGACTGGGCTTGGAGCCCTGACGGGCGCAGTCGCATTAGGTACGTGTTTCTGCTCGGTGGTACCGCTTTGTCTTGGCGAAGCGGGAAGCAGGGTTGCATCGCATGTAGCTCGTCGGAGGCAGAGTATGTGGCTTTGGGGGTAGGGGCTGCTGAGGCAGTTTGGCTGAAGCGCTTCTTTCTTGAGCTTGGGCAGTCAGTACCCGCCATTGTGCTGTTGGGCTTCGTCCCGTGCGTGACAGTGGTTGAGTGTGGGTTGTATGTTTGCGTCTCATCTGTCTGTTTCACCCACTATGTGGTTGTACGAGTGCTGCACGCGTATGGACATGCATACCATCGGGTCATGGGGGAGTGTTGTGCTTTGTGCCGTTCCTATACAGTTTACTGTGACCACTCGGCCGTGTCCATACTCGTGCAGATCCCTGAGACAGGCGGCCCTGGTGACACCGGCGCGACGACAGGCGGCGGACTACCCGCTTGGAGCTTCCGGACCACTGTTCCAGAGCTTCAGATGCCACCGGGACTCTTTGTTGTGCTTCCTACGTCTTGCAGGCGCCTTTCGGCGGACTGGCCATGAGGCCTATTAGCATGTTTTTGCATTGTATGTTCCCTGTCAGTCGATGGATGCATGCATGTGACCAGTTGCTGCGTCCGTCTTTTGATTCTGCACGTCTAGGTTCAGACGGCGTAGGATTCTGACATGTGTGCGCAGAGTTACGGCCAAAACAGTGGTTTTGGGCCGGTTTTAGGACAGCTCTTGGACTGTCGCGTGCGACACCCGCCGTGCGCCGCAGCAGGTATTCATGCCTTGGACCTGTCAGTTGTCATTTCTCTCTGCATATGCTATATTGAAGCATTCTAACACTGTGCCTTGTGTCTCCTAGCCAAACCCTTGACGTTGCGTGTACGACCTGTGCCTGTCGTCACCGTCTGACCAGGCTTTGAAACCCGGTCAGCGGCTGTGTTGCTAGGAAGCTTCTACGCACTTTCTTGTTTAGCACTCCTTCCCACGTGCGCAAAACTCACATCTCCTCCATTGACTCATTGAGTTGTTGGAAATTATGGGTGTTAAGGCACTTCATTCTCGGCAGCTTCTGGTGTAGATCTTCGTTTATGCCTGCTTGTCGGTCGGTACCTCCCATCCTGCCAAGTGTCGATCCAGCAAGCAACGGTTGGTGCGATGGGTTCGCGAAACCCAAGTGGTATGTCACCTGGTTGGTCTTTGGGGTCGTCAGGCCGTAAAAGGTTCCGTTGCTGCTTGGTTCGCATAGAGAGCGTCTTTTCTTCCGTGGTGGTGATCTTCCATTACCCTAATCTTCGCCAGTTACCGCTCCTCGTCGCCGGGTGCTCTTTTTGATCATCGTTGTCGTTACGATGTCTGCTTATAAATGATGAAGATGCGCTAAAGACTTGTGCAAAGTCATTGCCTTGAAGTTCATGCTGCCCTTCCTGTTGTGATTTGTGCCGTTCCTGTACAATTTACTGTGACCACTCAGCCGTGTCCATACTCGTGCAGATCCCTGAGGCAGGCGGCCCTGATGACACCGGCGTGACGACAGGCAGCGGACTACCCGTTTGGAGCTGACCGACCACTGTCCCAGAGCCCCAGATGTCACCGGGACTCCTTGCTGTGTCTTCTACGTCTTGCAGGCGCCTTTTGGCGGACTGGGCATGAGGCCCATTTGCATGTTTTTGCATTGTATACTCGCTGTCAGTCGATGGATGCATGCATGTGACCAGTCGTTGCATGCGTCTTTTGATTCTGCACGTCTAGGTTCACACGGCGTAGGATTCTGACATGTGTGCGCAGAGTTACGGCCAAAACAGTGGTTTTGGGCCGGTTTTAGGACAGCTCTTGGACTGCCGCATGCGACACCCGCCGTGCGCCGCGGCAGGTATTTATGCCCTGGACCTGTAAGTTGTCATTTCTCTCTGCATATGCTATATTGAAGCATTCTGACACTTGGACTTGTATCTCCTAGCCAAACCCTTGCCGTTGTGTGTACGACCTGTGATTGTCGTCACCGTCTGACTAGGCACTGACGCCCGGTCAGCGGCCGTGTTGCTAGGAAGCTTCTACGCACTTTCTCATGGTATCAGAGCAGTGAGACAGTTCTCGCTGAGCTGCGCAGCAGAGACGCAGCAGAGCAGCAGCAGTGAGAGTCATCGCTACAGCAGTTCTTCTGGGACCCGTTGGAGACGGCCGGTCGCCGTCCGTGTACTCCACCCACCACGTGAGATCGTAGCTGCTGAGGCAGCAGCAGCAGCGCGTACCGCCACACAGAGGCGTGTGGCGGCTGCGGTGCGTGCAGCCGCCACTCCCCCCCACAGCCGCAGCAGTAGAGCAGCAGCAGCAGAGGCGGCGGCGGCAGCCGCGCAGCAGCAGCGCAGCAGCAGCGGCCGCCGCATCAGCGTGGCAACAGCGGCGGCAGCAGCAGTGCAGCAGCGGCGTTGGCAGCAGCAGCGCAGCAACGGTAGCGGCACAGCAGCAGCAGTGGCAGTCACGGCGGCAGCAGCAGCGCAGCGGTGGCAACAGCAGCAGCGCGCAGCGGCTGCAGCCAATAGCAGTGCGCGGCGGCGGCAGCCAGCAGCAACTGCAGCGCGCAGCAGCAGCGCCGCGCGCAGCAGCGGCCGCCGCGCGCAGCAGCAGCAGCAGCAGCAGCAGCAGCGCAGCCCCCGCTGCCACCGCTGCACGCGCAGCTACGCAGCTGCTGCTGCAGCTGACAACACAGCTGCAGCAGCAGCTGGGCGGAAGCTGCTTCGCAGCTTCCGCGGAGCTGCCGCGCGCCACCGCGCGGCGGCAAAACCGTGACAAGAAAAAAAAAAAAAAGAGGGGGAAAGGGAGGGGACGAGCTGACGTCAGCATTGTTGGTTGCTGACGTCATCAGGTCGTGCTGACGTCAGCAACGACTTGCTGACATCAGCATAACACTTAGCCAAATTTTCAACCGAAAAGTCAAAAGTTGCCAGCGTTTCAACACCTCGAGAAACGCTGCCGGTTTTGAAATCCGACAAACTTGACCTGTCGTCCCACAGTGAGCGGCAACATGAGGTCCCCGGACGATAAGGACAAGCGACCAGGTGATCCCTCCTCCTCTTCTTCAGGGGTATTGAGCCCTCGCTCGCAGGCCATTGAGGACCTGCACAGTCAGTAGGAGGAGATGTGTCGTCTGCAGCGAGAGCAGACTGACGTGATCCGCACGCTGACTGAGCTCCTGCGCGCTCAGTCCACAGCTCCTCCGCGGATCTCCAAGGGAGCTACCGGCGTTGCGGCCTCCACCCAGCACTCGGCTCAGGCGCCCGTGACAGGCGCCCCGCCTGCTTCACCTCCTGGCATAGTTTCCCCACCACCTGCGGACCTCCTTGATGACGAGCCATTCATGCCAAGCTTCGAGGATGACTCCCAGGAGCGGGAGATTCGCCTTCTACAGGAGCGCCTCCGTCAGCTGCAGACGGGTATCCGACCTCCACCCGTGTCCCCGATACGACCGTCACCTGACTTCCCCAGTGACCACCCTCTACCAGGAGTTTTTCCCGTCACTCGCCCTCCTCAGCCTGCGGCTGCTCTCCCCACGGAGAGGCAGCCAAAGGACTTTGAGGCACCACCTCCACGGTACATCAGCGAGGACGGATTTGACTGCTGGGAGATCCTGTTTTAGGTGTGGGCTACTTCTGAGGGAGTGTGGCCTTACTACCACAGCACATACCAGTCTACAGATCCAGCACAGGTGCTGACAGCAGCCCGAGCCATGCGAGGACTTCTCTACGCCATGCCACGCGAGACTATTGTTGACTTCCGTCCCTTCCTCGGCGAGGCTGGCACAGGCACAGGAGCTGATCCTCGTGGAGGCTCGGATCTGGCGTTGTCCCTCCTGGCCGCAGAGACGCACGCCACCCGTGCGTCACACATTCGTGCCTTCCACTCCCTCCGTCAGGGACTAGCGGAGCCTGTGGCGGATTACTGGCAGCGCGCCATGCGTATCTACACGCGCCTGGGGACCTCAGGGGGCACACAGCTGTGGGCGCTTTGGACGATCATGCTCGGAGTTCGCCTGGAGTACACCGACATATTCACACGGTACAGCGACGCTGCTCTCGAGCCATTTTCAGCCACCCTGCAGCTGCTCCCGTGGGCCCATCAGCTTTTCCTCCAGGTGACGTCAGCCCGCGAGGCAGCAGTAGCACATCAGGAGACTTCCCTCGCTGCCGCAGTCCTCGCCTCACCACCGTCTCCCCTCCTGTAGTCACCCTCACCTTCTTCCATCACAACCTCATCTTCCTCCTCCTCTTCGACCCCGTCTACACCCACGCAGACACAGGGCGTTGCAGCAGCTACCCAGGGGAAGAAGAAGAATTGGAAGCACGGATCGACTCAGCAGCAGTCGTCATCCAGTGGTAGCAGTGGCCGTTCCGTGCACTGCTACAACTGTGGAGGTGCCCATCGCTACACCGAGTGCCAGCACCCGCTCGACTGGGAGCGCATCACTCGCGGACTTCAGGCTGCCCATGTTGCGCGCACCGCGTCCGGGACGTCGACCGCACACTCTTCTGGACGCGCGGCGACTACGACTGCAGCTGTTCCTGCATCCTCACCGGCGAGCAGCAGTGATCTAGACCCACGTGACCGCACCATCGCCGAGCTTCGTCATCTTCTGGCGCTTCGCTTTCAGGGAGGTGCAAGTGTGTCGTCATCGTCGAGTGGGTCACAGACTGCTTGTTCGTCCGTCCTCGTGACTCGTGATGACACGTGTGGGGGAGCACAGTCCGCATGTGATGATGATGGGCCTGACTACACTGACTGGATTCATAAGTCTCACCTTCGTGATGTACGTCGTTCCTTCTCACTGACGGCTCAGCGTCCCTCTGATGCCGAGTGTTCTATTGCTCGTTGTACAATGACGTCCACCAGTCATGACTCCGGTGGCACTTGGATCATCGATTCCGGTGCCACCCACCACATGACGTGTCGTCGTAGTGACTTTGTGGTTCTTGGTCCTGTCACGACTGTCCGTTCCGTTCGTATAGGTTCTGGTCAGTCCTTACCGGTTCACGGTGTTGGGGTTGTATGCTTTGATGGTCCGTCTGGCCCCCTGTATCTCTCTAATGTGCTGTTTGTACCTGATCTTGAGCTCAGTTTGCTGTTTGTATGTGCCTACACTCTGATGGGTCTCTCCGTTGAGCATACCGCTGATTCAGCGATTGTGACTGCTCTTGACAACCGTAGCATTGTCCTGCATGCTTCAGTTGTAGATGACCTGTACCGCATTGCTCGGCCCTCCTCCTGAGAATCTCTTTGCGAATCTAATGGGACAAACGGCGCTTCGTTTGGTTAAGCATGGAGCAAGCTAGCTCCAAAAACCCTAGGGCGGCTAACAAGTTTTCACTACAAGTGCTTGAGTAACAAGGTACACCCTTGTTACGGGTGAGACTCGCGAATCGAGTCTCACCCATCAGCCGGCAAGCCTCGCTCGCCGGCGCTCGACAGGGTGTGAGGGCGAAATCGCCCTATGTGCCCAGAAAAGGTGCGAGAGCACCTGCAAAGTCACCATCTATGCCAGATGTTAGGAAACCTAAAGCAGTCCTACAAAGTTGCAAGTTGGAGTCTAATCTAGGTCTCGCATCACAGCGAGCACAATATGCAACATGAATCTCAAGAACAAAACTAGGTCTGCTAGCGGGGGCAGGCAAGGGTCGACGGCCGGCGGAGTGCGTGAGATAAGAGGACGACGCCGCCATGCGATGGGCTTGGCGAGCGCGTGTCTCCGCTATCAATGTGGATCACTACCGACCGCCGAGTCCTCATGCACTGCACACCCGAGGGCACATACGCACGAATATATATACAGAGGGTTATCACGCCCCCTTGGCCGAGGGTGTTGCATGCATGCAGCCAAGCAGATGGAGCTGAGAGATGAGGGATGAGGATGGGAGTGCCTTAGTGAGAAAGTCAGCAAGTTGCTCACTTCCAGGCACCGCACACACTTGGACAATGTCTGCTTCCACTGCTTCTCGAACAAAGTGATGTTCAACTCCTATGTGCTTAGTGCGTGGATGCAGTACGCCATCATTCGCTGTGATACGATGTGCAGCAGAACTATCACTATACAATGGTACGACCCCCACAATGATGCCCAGCTCCCCCAACAGCCGTTGCAGCCAAGTTGCTTCACATGCAGCTTCTCCCAATGCCATGTATTCTGCTTAAGCCACACTACGTGCAACACATGACTGCTTTGCACTGCGCCATGACACAGTAGTGCCCCATAGGCGGAAGACATACCCCCCCCGACTGCGTGCATTTCTGTCTCGTGCATAGTCGTTGTCACAATATCCATCGAGCAAGGGACCAGTGCCAGGGGAGAAGACGAGGCCCATGGATGCAGTGTCAAACACATAACGCAGAAGTTTCAGCAAAGCCTTTTGATGCGCACTGCGGGGCTGCTGGCTGAATTGAGCGAGAGTGTTCACTGCACATGCAATATCTGGTCGGGTGGTGGAGGAAAGGTAGGTGAGGCTGCCAGTGATCTGTCTATACAGTGTGGGATCTGTGTCAGGTCCGCAGTCTGTGGTGTGAGGGTCAAGAAGATGTCCATAGACATCTGGGCTCATTGGTGAATTCTGTGTGGGGAGATGTTGCACAAGGTGAGAGAATCGTTCTGTTAAATGTGCTATGAACCGTCCCTGGTGCAATGTCAAGGTGCGTGCAGCTCTGTTGCGCGTGATGGTCATGCCTAGGAAATTGTGTGCCTCTCCCAGGTCAGTCATGCGGTAATGTGCAGTGAGCAGTGCTTTTGTGTCTTGAACAAGAGAGAGAGAAGGTGAAAGGATCAGTAGATCATCCACATACACAAGAAGGGCGACTGGAGTGCCACAAACACTGCGGATGAACAGGGAGGGATCGGACAAACTTTGTAGAAATCCTCCAAGTTCTAGTGTTCGGCTGATTTCCTTGTTCCAGCACTGTGGCGCCTGTTTCAGTCCGTACAGCGCCTTTAGCAGTAGCCAGACTCTGTCTGTTCTGTCTGTGAACCCTGGCGGTTGTTCCACATAAATCTCCTCTTCTAGGGATCCGTTCAGGAAAGCATTCTTGACATCCATTTGGTGTATTTCCCAGTCCTCGTGTGCCGCAACTCCCAGTAGCACGCGACCTGACGTGTACTTGCCCACAGGAGCGTAAGTGTCCGTAAAGTCTTGCCCTGGTATCTGGTGGAAACCCTTGGCTACCAGTCGAGCCTTGTATTTCTCAAACAAGCCCTGGATATTCCGTTTGACCTTGAACACCCACTTTAGGTCAATGGCTTTACGTCCGGGGGGAAGAGGCACCAGTTGATGAACTTCATGCTCGAGGAGAGCGTTCAGCTCATCAATCATAGCCTTTTCCCATTCTGTTGCGTCAGGGCGCCCCCTTGCCTCTTCGACAGTAAGAGGCTCTGGGGGGATATGCACAGGTTGTGTGAGACCAGCAGTGTGATAGAACTGTCTGTAATCCACCCTGGCCACGTTTCGCTGTGAGCGACGAACTGGATCAGGCTGGACAGGACTGGTTTGCACTGGGGTCAGCCCAGGTGGCGACCCTGAGGAATCTGCACTGATGCTAGCAAGATCAGCCGGATTGAGCAAGTCAGCAGGGACCGGTGTGACCTGGCCTGTGACCTTCTGCTCCCTCGAGATTGGTGTAACCTTATGTTGTGTGGTGGGGACAAAGATGGGTACACTCACGTACTCAGGGTACCGTTCAGGCACAGTGAGCACCGGTGCATGCTTGAGTCCTTTGAACACCTTGTATGGCATGTGTTCTAGGAAGGACGCATTGCGACTCTCGACAAACGTATGATGCACGGGGTCCCAAAACCTCCATGCCTTCGAGGCATGAGAGACTCCGACAAAGACACACCATCTACCTCGTGGGCTCAATTTATGGCTACGTTGCGGGTCAGCAAACTACACACACGCCATAGTGCCCCACACCCGTGCAGGGCGTAAGTCTGCCTTCTGCTTGAACCATCTCTCCCAGGGAGTGATGGTTCTGGGCAGAGGTCCTTGAGGTATTCTGTTCCACACCCAAGTAATGTACTTGACAGCCTCCTCCCAGAAACCAAAAGTCAGACCTGACTCTGCCAGAAGGGTACGCAGAGCATCGCCTAACGTTTTGTGCCATCTCTCGGCCACCCCATTTTGTTGAGGGGTATAAGGTGCAGTGGTTTGATGCAGAATACCTCTAGTTTTCAGGTCTGTTTCGAGTGGACCCAGAAATTCTCCGCCCCTGTCTGTACGAAGGATGCGCAGAGAGCACCCAGTCTGTCGTTCAGCAAGGGGAATCCATTCCATGATTGCCCGCTGTGCATCCGCTTTGGTTTTGAGCAGGAAAGCCCAGCAAAACCGGCTGTAGTCATCTGTCAGTGTTGAAATGTACAATGACGCATACTGGACTGAGGAGACCGGCATGGGTCCAGTTAAGTCGGCATGCACCAACTCGAGGGGTACCTCGCTGACATGTTGTGATACAGGAAAACTCTGTCGGTGTGCCTTTCCTTCCTGACAGTTCAGACAGGCAGATGCCTTGAGGCCGTGGGGACAGTCGTCTGGGCTCAGTCCATGTGCAGGTTGGTGTTTCAACAGATCGGTGACCAGTTCTGTATTAATGTGGGCAAGTCTTCTGTGGATGAGCTCAGTATGCTTTGGGTCTGTTTTGGTCATGAGGTAAGTCTGTGCACGGTCGGAATGCAATGCAGGGAACAGGGTTAAGCGGTACAGCATGTGAGAATGCAAAGGTCCATCGGCCAGCAATGCACCGTGTGCATCAAACAGCATGCATTTTTCTGCTTGCGTCAGCATTGACATGCCCAATTGGCGATCCAACTGCCCCCCTGATAACATATTCACCTTCAGCCGAGGGACATACAAAACCCCAGTCAGCCACATGACCCCTCCCGGTGCTTGTAATGCAACAGTCCCAACGCCCTCCACCCTCAGCACCTCTCCTGAGCCCGTCCGCACACCTTCTACATCATGAGTGGCATACAAGGACACAAGCAACTGGCGATGAGGTGACATGTGATGTGATGTTGCTGTATCAAACAACCACTCGTGCATGGGCAAGATGTGTGATGTAGTGATATGCGTGTGCCCAAGGCGCGGACCTGGCTGGGGTGCTGTAGTGGTCTCTGGAGGGAAAGTGATGGACGGAGCCTTCTGCATGTCAGCAGTGTGCGGAGTCGCCATGTCGTCGTACACGCGCTGAGCCCACCCTGGGACCGGCACCGGAGCCGCAGCGAATGGTGGCACGTGGTGTACGGGCATCCCATAGGGCCCCAACTGTGGCATCATCTGCTGCAGCGGCTGTGACTGAAGCTGATGCTGAGGCGGCAGTCCAAAGGTAGCTGCTGCTACAGGATGGTAGGGGTGCAACCCAGGTGCTCCATGTCCACCAAAGTGCTGCATTACAGGGAACTGCTGCACTGACTGATGCTGCTGCTGGATTTGTCTCTGCTGCTGTTGTGTCTACCTCTGCTGCTGCTGTGTCTGCTGCTGCTGTCTCTCTGTCATCTGCCGCTGGAGGGAAGGGCACCTACGCCAGAAGTGCCCAGTCTGGTTGCAATAGCTGCACCTCTGGTTACCTTGACCGCGTCCACGACCGCGACCACTGCCACCAGACCAGCCACGACCCCCACTGGAGGATCCACCAAGAGAGGTGAATGAGGTCTGAGTCGCTGCAGCAGCAGCGGAGGAGGAGCTCTGGTGTGCATAAGCTGTCGGTGGTGCNCCAGACCCAACAGTCGACGACGAATATCCATGGCTTCATCCCAAAATTCAGCAACTGGCGCCCCTGGTTTAGGGTAGAGATTGCGGAGGCGATCTCTGAGCGTCACTACAAGGGTCATGCCCTGCTCTTCTTGACGCGTGGACAGGTGACGCCAAGCTTCATGCGGTCGTGCTGCTCCACTGCGTGGATCGGAGGGATCCTCGCCCCGGCCGCCAAAGCAGAAATGACGCAGGGCGTATGCTTGCGGATCAGGCAGTGCACGTGTTAAGGCGTTGAATGCTCGCAGTAGCATGAGGTCCGTTGTTGTGTCTAGAGGCGGGCGGATGTAAAGTTCTTCCAATCCATGTTCCGCTGCCCATGACAAGAAAATATCCCGCCATGCAAGATAGTCTCTTGTTCCCAGCTGAGATGGTGAGAGTTCCTTCTGGCCCAGTCCCAACTGCGCCATGGCGGCAGCGGTAAGGGTGACGTTAGGAGCGTTCCCCCCACTACCGCTATCTCCGGGATTGCCGGCGCTACCGGCACCTCCGTTTGTTCCAGCTACCTCACTCATGGTGCCTGGAAGGTGGTTCCTGACGTCTGTCTAGCCACTAATGGTGCTAGGGGGGCCCAAGAAAACATCGGCAGCAATTCGCCGGGCCCACTTTGGGCCCAGTTTTCTGCCGAGAGCCCGAAGCTCTTTAGGAAAGCCTCCAAAGACGTCCTGGGACCCTGCAAGAGCAATCCCGCCCCCCCAGACCCTGGTTCCCCCCCCGGAGTTGCAGTTTGAGCACCTTGGGAGGTCCTTGGAGAGGCGTGGAGCCTTCCTTCGTCGGCGGCGCTCCGTCCCAAGCCTCTCCAGCAAGCGCGAGGTCTTGCTAGGGTTCGCGCGACCCCTTAGGCCAAGGTCGACGCCTTAGATGGCCTTCGTCGACCCCCTGTGTCCCTTCGACCCTAGCTGACGTGGCGTCCAAGTGGCGGCCGCCCCCTTCTTCAGCTCCTACGGTTGGTTCTCGCACTTTTCAGGCCCGAGAGAGGGCTCTGATACCATGAGAATCTCTTTGCGAATCTAATGGGACAAACGGCGCTTTGTTTGGTTAAGCATGGAGCAAGCTAGCTCCAAAAACCCTAGGACGGCTAACAAGTTTTTACTACAAGTGCTTGAGTAACAAGGTACACCCTTGTTACGGGTGAGACTCGCTAATCGAGTCTCACCCGTCGGCCGGCAAGCCTCGCTCGCCGGCGCTCGACAGGGAGCGAGGGCGAAATCGCCCTATGTGCCCAGAAAAGGTGCGAGAGCACCTGCGAAGTCACCATCTATGCTAGATGTTAGGAAACCTAAAGCAGTCCTACAAAGTTGCAAGTTGGAGTCTAATCTAGGTCTCGCATCACATCGAGCACAATATGCAACATGAATCTCAAGAACAAAACTAGGTCTGCTAGCGGGGGCAGGCAAGGGTCGACGGCCGGCGGAGTGCGTGAGATAAGAGGACGACGCCGCCATGCGATGGGCTTGGCGAGCGCGTGTCTCCGCTATCAATGTGGATCACCACCGACCGCCGAGTCCTCATGCACTGCACACCCGAGGGCACATACGCACGAATATATATACAGAGGGTTNCGACTGTGACTGCTTCTGACACCCGTAGCATTGTCCTGCGCGCTTCAGTTGTTGATGACCTGTACCGCATTGCTCGGCCGTCCTCCCCTTCCTCTCCTACGTCCTCTGGTCGCGTTTTTGTCACTGGTGTTCTATCCCCAGACCACCAGAGATTGCTGCACCGACGTCTGTGTCACGTGGGCCCCGACACTGTGTCGAAGCTCATCCGGACACAGCCCGCTCTTGGTCTTGATGTGGCTTCTTTCGAGAAGCCACCCAAGACCGACTGCCTTTTTTGCGCCCAGGGTAAGATGCACCGGTGCACTTACCTTGATTCGCGTTCACGAGCACTGCGGTCCCTTGAGCTGGTCCACTCGGACCTGCTTGGTCCTCTCCCGGTCGATTTCGTGTCCGAGAGAGGCCGATACGTCCTGNACACTGTGTCGAAGCTCATCCGGACACAGCCCGCTCTTGGTCTTGATGTGGCTTCTTTCGAGAAGCCACCAAAGACCGACTGTCTTTTTTGCGCTCAGGGTAAGATGCACCGGTGCACTTACCCTGATTCGCGTTCCCGAGCGCTGAGGCCCCTCGAGTTGGTCCACTCGGATCTGCTCGGTCCTCCTCCAGTCGAGTCACTGTCCGAGAGGGACCGGTATGTTCTGACGCTGACTGATGACTTCACCCGGATGCGGTGGGTCTACAGTCTACGTCAGAAGAGCGACGCCGCCCTTGCGGTTCGGCTCTGGCTCGTGGTGGCTGAGCGTCAGTCTCGCCACACGCTACATACCTTTCGCTCGGATCGCGGCGGCGAGTTCCTCGGCGAGATGGACTCATTCTTTGCTGAGCACGGCATTGTTCACCAGGTCTCCGCTCCTGTTACCCCACAACAGACAGGTGTACATGAGCGCTGGAACCGCACCATGGAGGATGCGGTCCGTGCCATGCGGTCTGAGTGCGGTCTCCCAGAGTCCTTCGCTTTCGAGGGCTTCGCCTACATGACTTGGGTTTGGAACCGCCTCCCGCATGGTCCGCTTCCGGATCATGTTACACCGTACGAGCTCTGGTTTGGCCACCGTGCCGATCTTCGTCTCGCACGCGTCTGGGGATCCCTCGCCTCCGTATGGTACACCGAGGACCAGCAGGGGTCCAAGGTCTCCCCTCGGGATCGCTTGTGTGCCTTCATCAGCATCTCCCCGCGGTCGAAGGCCTGGCGTTTTTGGGACCCCACTCGCCGTCGTGTCGTTGAGTCTCGTGACGCGCTGTTTTTTGAGTCACTCACATACCGTGATGTGACTTCGATCACAGCGCTCTCTGCCGCTCATGTTCCTTCCTGTGAGGGTCCTCGGCGGATGGGGGAGATCTCTTCGCCAGCAACCATTTCTCGCCATGCTGATGGGTCCGCTCGAGTCCCCTCTCGATCTCCAGCACTTGATGATCCGGCTATCATTGCCGTTGGTCCAGAGATCCCGCTTGTCCAGCCTGCTTCGCACCCCACAGATACCGCTGCTCCCACGCTCCCTCCTGCATCACCCACTGTGTCCACTGGCACCCCTGTTCCGGCGTCTGACCCAGCCCAGCCCCCTCCTCTCTGTACGTCGCCTGACACTCCGGTCTCAGTGTCCGGGCCAGCCTTGCCCGCTGTCATCCCGAGCTCAGTGTCCCCCACACACGCATCTCTGCGCACGGCATCTCCGATTGCCTCGTCTCAGCCCTCACCAGCTGTGGTTGCCCTGTCCCTGTGGTCGTACCTGTTCCTGCACCTGAGGTGCGCCCCTCGACCTCCGGTTACTCTCGTGAGCCCAGTGGTCGCCTTCGACCACTGGATTCCGGAGCTCAGCGAGCGTCGGGTTCCGGACCCAGACATTCCTCTCGCAGCATCGCGAGCGGTGATCCCGGCACAAAGGCATTAGGCCTGAGTGTCCGCATTGAGCTTTCAGAGGTACACCCAGCGTGCCCCATAGGGCACGACCTGGTCACCCGTGAGTTCCATGTCGCCTGTGACGCAGCAGCTGATGTCGTGGCCGTCAGACCTGACACTGAGGCGTGTGCACTTGCCATGCAGAGTTCCCCCTCTATGGCGCCGGACCCGGGCACATTGAGGGAGGCTTTCTCATCGCAGGATGCTGATGCCTGGCAAGCTGCTTGCAAGGATGAGCTTCGCGCTATCCGAGAGCACGAAGTCTACGAGCTGGTCGACCTTTTCGCTGGGAGGAAGACGATTCAGGTCAAATGGGTCTTTCGCAAGAAAGTGAAGCCGGATGGCTCACTGGAACGCTACAAGGCTCGTTTGGTCATCAAGGGGTTCTCTCAGATTGAGGGAGTTGATTACACAGACACCCTTGCCCCTGTCGGCCACATGACCTCAGCTCGAGCTCAGTTCGGTGTAGTAGCTCAGCATGACTGGGAACTACACCAGATGGATGTGAACAACGCATTCCTCCATAGCTCTTTGGATGAGGAGATCTACGTGGCTCAGCCACCAGGCTTTGAGGACGGTGACAAGGTCTGGTGCTTGCGCAAGTCCTTGTACGGCCTCAAGCAGTCTCCACGGTGCTGGAACCGGGAGATCACTGGCACCTTGACTCGCGCAGGATACGTAAAGAGCGAGGCAGACCCCTCACTCTTCATCCTACCGACACCCGAGCGGTTTACCGCCATCCTGGTCTATGTTGATGACCTTCTGATCGCGTCTCCTTCGCTGGAGGCCGTGAAGGAGGCCAAGGCTGTCCTGCAGACCGCCTACAGGATGAAGGACCTCGGTCCTGCATCGGTGTTTCTTGGTATGGAGATTGTGCGTGATCGCAGACGTCGGACACTGTTGCTGCATCAGGCCCGATACGCACGAGTCGTGGGGGA
>SZWC01003772.1:117580-143553 GCA_023375785.1 Penium margaritaceum
GGTCAGAATCTGCTAGAAAAATAGTAGTGAGGAGTTATGGCAGCCTAAACACAGATAGTGCCTACAACGGTTTGTGCTGCCAAACAGGGCCACGCAACATGCAACTGGGACCCTAGGCAGTGCATGACGACGCAGACGCAATAGGACGCGCTGGACGCATGCAAGCAGCAAATGCGGTGTCAATGACCGTCGACAACGCGACCGCCGAGGAGGCCTGCCGATGGAGCTGAGCGCGTCGCCTGAGAGAGGAGGCTCCAGCGAACTGCGAGAAGACCTCAGCGTACGTCGGCTCCACCGGACGACACTCCATCAGCGTCGCGTCTCGCCGTCAGTCATCTGCACGCCGATGTACACAAGCCGGGAGGACACAACAGAGCACAATAAGAGACATGCAAAAACCAACAGAGGCATGCCGAGTTGCGCTTTGAGTAGAGGCTACAGGAAACTCCGCTCAGAAGTTGGGACTTTTCAAGAATATTTAGGCACATATTCATAAAGGTCTACCGTCGTGAGAAGTGAAATGAACCGTATCGAATCATTGATATAGTTCATGATACTTTTGTCAAACATTTTGGAAAGTGGTCGAAAGTGTAACAAATTTGACGGAATCCTTTGCCCACTGGGCCAAAACCGTGGTGCTTGAGGGTCTCCGACCCTCAAGCCAAGATCTCGTCTCACCGCCCACAGTCCTAGGAGACAGCGCTCGAACCATGTGGCTCCCTCGACCGGTCGGCGTGGCACTGCCACGCAGCAGAAAGTGTCTGAAGCTTTGGAAGGGGAACACCACAGGCCTGGGTAAGTTGCCAAGATTTCCTTGTCTGAAGTGTGTAGAAACCCTCAGGTTGACATGTATTGAGCCATGAATGTAAGGACGGAAATAGCTACTCGCGTAGGTTAGGGACTCGTACGTCTAGAATACAATAGAAATAAGGTCATCAAAATTATAAAAATTTATTTTTTAACAATTATGTGAATACTGGGGTACATGACATCACGTTCATGTAACAGAAAAGAAAGCTCCACAATTATGGAATTCGTTATTTCTTTGCATGTTTTTTTTGATTTGATAAAATAAAGTTACAAATCGATCCCTTTTCAACGTGAAATGATCGGTCCCTCGTCTTTGGATCCTTTTGGGTATCTTCACGTGAATATGGGTGATGTATTTCTAGAGTCTGAAAGTAGTGGTTAGTGGATACTACATCTGGGAATGAGGGGCAGGTGAAAGAGCCACATTGCTGTTGGTCGTGAATACGGTGCAAGCTGTCTGTCCACGGGTCGAAGGGCCGATTGCGTCATGGTGTCTCCTGGCGTTTCGGTCGTGTTCACAGGATGTTAATCCTCACAGACCACTCAAGATAATTCGTCTAACATCTGCACCTTAGAGTAAGAAGATGTAATATCTTAGGCCGGATTCTGGACGGTGGACGTCGGAACGTCGGACGATTGGAGCAACTGCTTTCCGATGGGCCAGTTCTGCAAATGAAACAGTGGTTCACTGCTACTATTGTTGTCCATTCATCTGGGGCGCGTTTTTGCCATCGAGCAAGGCCTTCAGATTTTCGATTGTACAGTCGAAGGGATGGATCCCAAACACGTTTGCATAAAACTCTGCGCAAGCGCTCATTGGGAAATCCAAGGACAAGGAAGCTAGTTTTGCGATTACTCCAAGTTTTCAAGGTCATCCATCCACAACCGAGAGATCCGTACATTAACGACGTTCCTCGTCACTACGGTTTGGCGGTCTTCTCTGTGTACGGCGTTGACTGCAATCCACTGTTGAATGATTTATGACCATCAGCAATCTTGTCGGTGCCCTGTGGGCCCTGGACGTCAACAAACCGGTGGATGTTCCTCCACGTCGGGAGGCCACATCAGACTCGTGCAATGTGTGGAGCAGGAACGTCCCAACATCCAGCAGCGGACAGAAAAAGCGCGTGATCGCGGTGTCCAGAATGCAGCCGTTGACGTCACGACGAGGAGATATGCAGCGGAAGTTTGCTGTCGTGGTCGCATCTGCAGAAGCCACGAAGACAGGTGACTCTTGTCAGATCGAAGGCTGCAAATCACTTCGTTCCAGCGATGGAGCTCGCAGATGCGTCTTGTGGTAGGAGCCTTGCTTTGAGAAGTCTCTCAACTCCGAACTGAGATTCTGGACCCGGCGACGCAGTAAAACAGTGCACTCGCCCCACAACATGAATCGGCCATCATGCAGCCACATGAAATTTTCTTGCTACTGAAACCTTCAGACATTGTGTTCAATCAACGACGAGACAAGGAGATTCAGAGAGGGAAATCATCTGGTGGAAGGAGGAAAACGGAGTTAAAATGAAATCGTAAACGTTTAAGTCCAATCACATGGTCCATTTGAACTGGTTCGGTGCTACAAACCGAACCAGTTTAATCGGCTCATTAACTCAGACCACGAGAGAAGCAGATGATTCAAGGAAAAGAAGAACTTGTTTAAGGTTAGACAACCATAAAGAATGCTGAGGAAACCAAATACAAGCAAGAAACATCGATCTTTCAAGCAAAACTCACACGAAGTATTGCTCTCAACTCCTACGTATTAGTCTCACATTATGGACAAACACAAAGGAGCAAAGGAGCTATCATGCAAAAAAAAAAGGAAACCCTTCAACTATCTCGTGTTCCAACGCAATAAAACAAAGAAGGCTTTTGACTCAAACAAAAATACAGAGGCTCGTTCATATTATTCTACAAACGTGAGAAAAGAGAAAAATGCAATGAAAAATACATGTAAAAAGACTAACCTAAAACCATTTCGAATTGAGAAAACCTTAGAGAATGAAAAACACTTTTTTATAATTGACATCATTTCAAAAAGACGACTGAAAAACAAAATATACTTTCCCGCAAAATTATCATTGTAAAACAGTCATCTGTTGAATGAACAGAAACTCATAAAAAAATTATTTTAAAAAAAGGGAATAAGAAAGAATAGAACATTTTTCATATGAATACACAATAATTCCTTATCATTACATGACACTCAACAAGTAAACATTCAAATATAATATTTCGGGAAATTCTAATTTGATTCAAACAAAAACCTTAAGAGCTCAAGTTCTATCTACTACGTGTCATACACACCCCGTAAAAAATGTGTTTAGAAAAAAAAAATGACATATGTAATGAAATTATCACTAATGAAACAGACCACTTGACCGGAATGACTTTGTTTCCAAGGTGTCATGATTGAAAAGATATTTACCTATAAGAAGAATCACACTCAAGGAAGGAAGAAGAACGTTTCCCACTAAGTATTTCATGCAAATTCTTATGATTCATTAATATATCAAATATCAAGCATTCTTTTCATTGGGTCACATTTTGAAGACCACAAAAAAATTACTATCAACATATGCATGAAGAAACAATATAATAATCTTCAAACCAAGCACTTTGTGAATTAGACAAAGTCTTAGACCATATTACGAGGAATTAAAACGAATCTAAATGACAAAAATACATTACTTGTTTCTTATCTCTACCTTTAAATAAACCAAAACATAAAAGAAGTATCATGAAACAAATCCTCACAAAAGTTATTCAAATGCATCAATTCCATCTCAGAAGATACTTTTCATGACGTTTTTCCTTGAACAAAATACATTACTCATTAAGAAATGATGTATTCAAATGACCACACAATGATAACTAGAAGGAAATGATCTTCTTATTTGTTCATTGAAAAGGGATTTTTTCGATGAATTAAATTGCCTTGTAAACATGACCCTATTTTAAATATTTCCCATAAAAAATGATAAGAAAAGGACATGGATTGCGTAAGAAATTTCAACTATAGATTGAGGGAGATAAAGACAAAACGCAAGAGAGAGAGAGAGAGAGAGAGAGAGAGAGAGAGAGAGAGAGAGAGAGAGAGAGAGAGAGAGAGAGAGAGAGAGAGAGAGAGGGAGAGAGAGAGAGAGAGAGAGAGAGAGAGATAGAGAGGGGGAGAAAAAAACAGATTTAGTGAAAGAGTGAGTGAAAGGGGGAGGATGCAAAAAAGGCAGAGGGCAAAGAGATGAATACATTAAAAAAAGGTGAAGAGAAAAAATGAGAGGAATAATTAGAGGGAGAGAGAGGGAGAGGAAGAGAGAGAGAAAGAGAGAGATAGAGAGAGAGAGAAAGGGAAGGAGAGAGATAGAGGGGGAGCAAGAAAGAGGGAGAGGGAGAGGGAGAGAGAGAAAGAGATAGACACACACACACAGAGAGAGAAAGAGAGAGAGAGAGAGAGAGAGAGAGAGAGAGAGAGAGAGAGAGAGAGAGAGAGAGAGAGAGAGAGAGAGAGAGAGAGAGAGAGAGAGAGAGAGGGAGGGAGAGATAAAACATAATTTAAACTTTATCATCCACGGATTCTCTCAAATCACAAACTTAGAAAAATAGGTTAAAGGTTTGCGTAACTTCAAAGCATAAAATCATCATGCAATTATAACTGAAAAGAAAGGTTTAAAGTAAGAATAATAGCTTTTGATACTCTCTAATAAAAATATTTCACTCCATTTACAAAGAAATGTTTTTTTAGTTGAACATGATCTTGAGTCTTTCTTCAATGAGAAAGAACATTTTGTGTGTTATGTACTAAAAGTTTTATGATTCATGAGATGTGTATTTTTTGTTAATTTCACACGATATGTCTTTTCTTGAGAAAAACATTGTCTAATCGTGCGTGGTTAATGTTTTGTTGAAGAGTTAAACCCCTTTTTGTTTTTGACAATGATAAAACAATGAATGTAGTTCTGAGAACAATGACGTTGGTAAGAACATTTTTTTGTATATGCAACGTGCAACTAAGATTCTCATGGCCAATTGAAAGTGCCATGTAAATGTTATTTTAAGATAGGAACGTACCATATTGAGAATTTTATTTCCTAGCACTAGATCTTGAGCTCATTGATTTGTAATCAATGATATTGGAGAATGGACACAATTCACAAGATAGGAGTCACGATTGTCATATTTATCTTATGATTTGATTCCTCACGATAAGATTTCAATTTAAATTACTAAAAAAAAGTATTTAACGATGGAAAGTTTTGATAGTAGTGATGTATCTTGTGATTGAGGTGGTTCAAAGGTGGAAATGTTGTTTGCCACCTTTCAAGAAAGAGCAATTAATTGGGTATTTTTGAGAAGTGAAAGGTATTTGTAGTTCTTTTAAGTAATGAAACTCGACAATGAAAGTACAATACATTGGTAGGATGAAATGAGGCCACGTCGAGCCCTTTGATTTTTTGGCCGTTTTTGTGTTATCACACTATGTCTTTATTTGTTGACTCAAGAAGTCCCTTCTTGGTTTGACTTAAGGCTTCAAGATCAAAATTGTAGTTTGCGTGGTTTTTCAAGTCGCTTGAAAAAACCTTATGCATAGTGTGGAAATGTTGAGGAATGTTGGGAATATGTTATGGCCTGTTTCAAAAGTGACCCAAAAAGTAGTTGTTAATGAGAAAGGATTGAAGGTATTCCAACGAAATCCCACTTATCGCAACACGACTCCATCATCCATTGATGACAAGATCACGCATTTCAATGGACAATCGGTGCATATGGAAGTGTTTCAACGCACGCACGTCAAGAAGTAGAGTAGAACGCAACCAAAATCAGAGATTCAAATGCACAAAAAGTAATACTCAATAATCAAATCTATATATTTGAGTCCAAATTCGTACAGAGCTCCCTCAATCGTTTGATCTGGAAAATCCCAAAGAACCGACCGTTAATATCTTCTTGATAAGTTTGGATATTTGCTTTGCTGCTGTTAGGGTGCATTTGAAGGAAGACAAAATAAATCTGAGCGTCGCTTCTGCGAAGCACGGACTTAAGTTAGTGGGCCAATCTCATGGCCATCCCATGGTACTAGGTAATCGAACGCGTGGATCCACCAGCTTCCGTCGGCTTAGTCGTACAATCTCTATAGTAGGTTCACTTGACCTGGAAACCTTCAACCACTTCTCATTCAACTGATGCGAGTTCACACAGGCACTCGTTGCTTGCTTTGGCATGCCGAATGTGAAAACGGAGGATTGCTCTGGGCTATAACGACTCAAGAAAATGTCTAGCATGGCAGATTACATGCAAAAGTTTTGCGAGATAATCAGCGATAGTAATCTCGTGGAGGATAAACTTTGTTTTTACTATAGGAATGACCTCAAACGTGATTTTTGCTAAGCACTCGCAATTAACGAAATCACTAAAAACATGTCGAGATAATTATAGCCGCTGAATGCATCAACAATGTGGATTTCAACTTCAAATTTAACAAAGCCTATGGCTAGCGTTGCAAATTTCAACAAAAGGAGGGCTGTGGGCATAAGCTCCAAAAGTCGGAGAACTCGAGCCTGACCAAAGTCGATGTTGTTGAGCGAAAAGAAGATCAACGAACCTTCTATAAGTGCTAAAATATTAGACACATCATGAGGTAATATATTCAGTGAAACTAGAGGGGAGAAAAGCAAAAACAAAAGGCAAAGAGAAGAGAAGAATCAATAAAAGACCAAGGACAAGAGTAAACAACGACACTTCTACCCCTTAAAAAAAAACGTTTGAAGAACATAAGCTCACACAAAGATTTAAAGTTCTACTTATGCATGGGTACCTGAGATCCGAAAGTTTGATGAGGGATATGAGGACGACCAACCAGTGATATTGCTTAGAGTGCAATCGAGGGGTTGTAAAAGTCAAAAGTCTCTGGTGGCATTTCTTGATTAAGGTGCATCTCATAGTTATGTATCAAAATAAAGAGCAAAAAATTTAGGTTTCAAGCTCAAACCAGAAGATTTCAAAGGGCAAATCGTCAACAAACGACTTTGCATCCGCCGAGTGAAATAATTGTTACAAATATACATCAGTGATCCTTAGTACGTAACCGTTTGGACATCTTACCAACGAGCGACTATAAGGTGATCCTCAAGTGAGACTTCATGTTCAAGAAAAATCCACAAGTTAATTAGAGAAGAAGCGTAGTATACATCGAATGAGATGCAAAGGAGATTTTATTTTCGCTCGTGGAGAAGCTAAAGTCAAGCCAGCGAGGAAAGGAGCTTCATCATGGTTTGTCCACGTTGATCTAAGCAACATATGCAACAAATAAGTCGGTGAAGGCGACTCCTTAGCCTCATTAGCCACATCAACCTTATGAGCCTCATCAGCATCAAAGTTTGCAAATGTATCAAATGAGTTTTTCAAACTTATGAAATCTGTCAAAAGAGTTTTTCTCAACAAACTACTCAGTAATTGCCCTCCCAAACACAACATTGGCCATCGAATCAAGCTTCAAACTTCAAGCAGTTCAACCGTCAAGGGAACCTACTAGATGAGCGATCACAAACTTATGGATCTCAAACGACTACTGAGCGTCATGCTGACTCACTCGATGTGGTAAAGAGACATTTGAGGAAAGGAGCTTCATCATGGTTTGTCCACGTTGATCTAAGCAACATATGCAACAAATAAGTCGGTGAAGGCAACTCCTTAGCCTCATTAGCCACATCAACCTTATGAGCCTCATCAGCATCAAAGTTTGCAAATGTATCAAATGAGTTTTTCAAACTTATGAAATCAATCAAAAGAGTTTTTCTCAACAAACTACTCAGTAATTGCCCTCTCAAACACAACATTGGCCATCGAATCAAGCTTCAAAATTCAAGCAGTTCAACCGTCAAGGGAACCTACTAGATGAGCGATCACAAACGTATGGATCTCAAACGACAACTGAGCGACATGCTGACTCATGAGCTCATCTGAATGTTTGTTTCTCCGTGCACTACACTGACGTTTTTTGTGAAAAAGAAGAGTGGCATAATGTGGATTTGTGTAAACTGTTGTGCGTTAGACGACATCACAATCAACAACCGTTAACTCCTACCAAAAGAAAAAAACCCTTCGATTAACTACGTGGCGCAATTTACGAGAAAATTGATGTACAGAGTGGCTACCACCAAATTTGTATTGCCGATGAAGATGTTGGGGAAACTACTTTATGAACACGCTACAAGCACTTCCAGTTTACAATTATGCATTCTAGACTTACCAATGCACGTGCAACTTTCATGGGAGTGATTAACAACATTTTTTTTCCATACCCCGACAATTGTGTTGTGGTATACCTCGAGAACATTCTTGTCTACAATCAAATGCCAAAGGATAATCGGCGATTCCTCAAGCAAGTCCTCCAGAGCCTCCATAGGCAAAGTTCTATGAGATGCTCTTGATGTGCAATTTTGGTCAACGATCAATCAAGTTTCTTGGCCACATAATCGACGATGGACGGATATCGATCGACCTTGAAAAGGTTTTTGCTATGGTAGAATGGCCAACTCTTACAAAAGCATGCAACGTACTAGTTTTGCAACTATTATCAAACAATTGTGTACGATAATGCGCGTGTGTGAGCACCTCTTTTAGACCTCACCTGTAAAAATTGCGCTTGAAATTGGGGGCACAAGAAATAAGAAGCTTTTACGTCTTTACAAAAAGCTCTGTTCTCGGCGCCCATCGTTTCATTAGCAGATCCAACATTTGACTACAACATGGCCAAAAATGCCTCTGATCAAGAAATCAAGGCTATTCTTTTATTAGACGATGGCGGACATGAACATCCCATCCCCTGCATGTCACGGAAGCTTCACGGCGCAAAACTCAACCATGCCATCCAGGAGAAGGAGATGCTTGCGATTTTTCACTCCTTCTAAACTTGGAAGTGCTATTTGGAGTGCCGCAAATGTGTAGTTGGAGCGGACCATCACAACCTCAAGTATCTGATAATGCAACCAAATCTTAGCCAAAGACAAACTCAATAGATGGAGTTCCTTGAGTGCAACTTGGAGTATAAAATTTAGTATCGGCGAGGAAAGACAAATCTAGCGGCCCCGTTGAGGTGCCGGCCTGATATCATAGAGAGCAACGCATTACCGATTCAAGCCAACCCTTACATAGCAAAAATGTTCGCACTTGGATATGAGAATCAAGGGGCATACGACACGTCAAAGTTCCACTTTGCAAGCTCTTATTGGTGCCAAAAAAAGAGAAGTTAATTTGTCATCCCCGAAGTCAAAGAAATATAATTCATGCTTCTGAAAGAATGCCATGATACTCGGTACAAAAGCCACTTTAGAGCGAACAAGACCCTAATGAATCTCGCCTAGTATTATCAATGGACAAAACAAGAGTTGATGTCGCAAACTTCTCTTAAAGTTGCGATATCTGCGAGAGACATGAGAGTCAAAAAACCAAACCCCGTGGTTTGTTGCAACATGTATTGATTCCAAAAAACACCATGGACTCACATCTCCATGGACGTTTTGACGATTTTGCCTGTCACACTGGAGAATTTTGATGCAATATTTGTCATTTTCAATAGGTTCTTGAAGATGGCACACTTCATCCCCACCATTACGGATGATAGTGCCGATGGAGTAGCACGAGTATTTTTTGACCAAGTCATCAGACTGCATGGGATATTGTGATTGATCATAAGTGATTAAGATGTGCAATTCACCAACCAAGTTTGGTGAGACTTGATGCATCAATTTGGGAGTCCGCTGCAACTTTCAATTGGATTTCATCTACAAGCTGATGGAAAAACTAAGCATACCAACCTAACGCTCGTATAACGTCTTCTAGTGTTGTGCAAACCTCACGACATGGACACGGCAATCAAAGTACCAATTTCCGAGTTCACGTACAACTCCGCTCTTCAATCGCAATAGGGGAAACACCATTTGAGGTGGTCTATGGAGCGGAGCCAACCTCCTCAAATGATTTGTAGACCAAAAGTCTTTGACATGCATCGACAAAAAACTTATGCTATATGGAAGGACTCTTGTCAAGCGTGCTGAAAAACTCAGGTAGCCATGAAACGACAGGCCAATAAGCATCGGTGAATTGAGGAGTTCAAACTTAGAGACTAGGTTTTGCTTAACCTCCTGATGGTAAAACTTAGCTGATCAAGCAACCTGAAGCTCAAATCATAATGGTTTTGGCCCTTGGACATCTCAGAGATGCAAAGTCAAGTCATCGCTAAACATGGACTACTTGAGATCATGCAGATTCATCTCATCTTTCACACCAGCAATCTTTGGCATTATTTGTACCCGACAAAAGATTTTATTGAATGCGTGGCACTAGCATTCCTACCCATGATTGCGGATGATGACCATAAATACAAGGTGGTGGTTATCCTCCTTCACCATCATTGAGGTGGACAAGACTAGTATCTAGTCAAATGGAGAAACTATGATGCAGTACATAACATGTGTCTGTCATACAACCGACTCTTTGACGACGATCCCCTCATCAACAGGTACAAAGCTCGACTATGGCCACGTGGATATAACGCGTGAGCACAACGCGATGCGAGTGGGGGAAGTGTTATGTGGGATAGACATAAAGGATGTGAAAAAATGGATCCAGTTACTTTTTACCTCGCAACCCATGGCCTACTTGGCGACTTAGTCGCGGTGATGTTTATCCGCGCACTAGGGGAATCCCTTTGAATATTCTGGAATTTTCCCGCGATGATGACCCTTTATCGATCATTTCCGGAACTTGCTCGAACCTATACGCAACACTTCTTTAGACCTCAAGACTAGAAGCAATGATCTCTGGAATGACTTTGACAAACCTTGTGAACCATCTTTTCAAACCTTGTAGACCTCATCAAAACATTGTAGAACCTGTTGATTTGAAAAACATGAACACAACGTTGGGTCACACGAATCCCTGAAACCCTAAACGTCACAACTGAGCCTCATTTCCTTGTAGTTGCATTTCGTATATACATTGTCAAGTTGTTATACTTGGGATAAAAAAGTATGTTTTACACTTCTCCAAATTACCCAACTAACTCCAATTATGTGAGTAGTTAGAAGTCTTGTTTTCAATTGTGAACTTCTTAACTTGGAACAGTGGTACATGTACCATGTTTTTTATGTTTATTATGTTCTTGCTCACAAATGTTTCAGCTTTGGTTATTAGTTCAATTTTGAAGTGTGCATCTTGAAAATGAAAAAACAATTCACTTGAGATTCGTGGCAACAACATTTTTTACTTCGTCCTCTAGTGTTCACATCTAGTTTTTGGCACATGTTTCACACAATTTCGAGATAATTGCTACATTTGTGGCATGGAAACAAGGCGTATACTACACCATGGACATGAATGACAAAGTTTGAAAGTGGCAAATAACATAATATGATATGAGTAAAGCGGAATAAAATCTTCCACAGGAAAAGTAGCATGCTTAAACTACCACATTGTCTAACTCAAACCTGTTGTCATCACGTTCAGTGAAAAAGCTTACGAAGTAAATCTCGTCATTTCCAAGAAAACACTGTCAAAGAAAAAATCCCATCCTAACTCACACTATGCTTTGTGCACAATGCCATTGGTTTTTGTGATGTGATCGAATGCAATAAGGAAACATCCTTCATGAAATGCAAGCTCGAATTAAGGGTCCCACCCTCTTGTATGTGTTGTCCCATGCAAGAGGCTTACCATGGTGTAATGCATGCTATGTATAGTTTCTGTGAGGCAACATGAGTTCTTTAAACTTACTAATGAAACCAATAGGGATGTACACAATATGCACCCATGGGTTTTGCCTTCAAAGCCATGACTTCATTATCTCACTTAATAGAGGCCAAAAGGCATCTCCGATGAACAACAGCTTTGTGGCATCTTACGCGTGCCCATTATCCACACACATTTGTGGGAACTAAGGCTTGAGTACCATGGCTTACCACTCAAAAAATGCTCTCTAGCGACACCTAATGGTTTGTTGTATGTGTGAAGTGTAAGTGGCTAATGCACATTGTAGTGGAAGCATTGTTGCCATGCGAGTGGTGTGAAGCCATTTTGCCCACTAAGAATTCTTGTTTGGGCAGCCTATTAGCCCCAAAATTCCTCTTGAAGAGAACCATTTTTGGCGCTTTTCGTCTTTCCTCACCTTTGTTCTCTGCATACATCTCTCGAGTGCATTCGTGAAGAGCGGTAGAGGAATGATGTGAATGCGGGTTTGGTTTGCATAACCCACCATGTATCACTAGATTTTGTATAGATGGATTTAGAATGCCACGCAATGTAACATGTTGTTTCTGTAAGACTCTTAGTCTCTAAAAAGTGTTTTTGCTACAAACCTGGTAAATAATGGTGTTGTTTTGGCTCTTTTCCGACAAATGAATAGCAAGAAGAGTGCGAGAACATTTCACGCTCTTCATGGGTGGAAGAGAGTGCTAAAGAGGAGGGTCTTGTGCTTTTGCATCAATTTGAGTGCTTGGATAGTTTTAGCTTAAGCTCTTGATGGTTTCCATGAAGGATCAGTGACCAGAACCATCCCAGACACATGTTGTGGTTTCTACATCTTTCTCTTGTGGGCAAGAGGATGGAGAGCAAAGGGATGGTATGCACCATGAATGCATACCCTTCTTGCACGGCTCATACCATCCCTTGTTAGTGTGATAGCTCAATTTTTTCTACATGTATGGGCTTGATTGGGTGCAAAAATAGTTTTAAAGGAACTTTATAGCCTTCGTGATGCTACCATGTTACATGATAGCGACATGCATGAATCAAACGTGATCAAGGCTGTACAAAACTATGTATAGTCCTCACTTTAATGATGAGGCGGATGATGATGATGACAGCTTGAGTGCATGTTTAAGGGGGAAATCTAGTTAGTCAATAAGAGCTCTTCCCTGGATGATACGGGCGTAAACAATTTTTTCATTAGCGTTCTCTTCCTTTAGCATGTTTAGTTTTGCCAAGAAAGCACCTTCCCTCACACGTTACTCCTTAATTCTGAGAATGTCTATGATGATAGCTTTCAACATGTCATTTTTGCCCACATTCTTGTAAACCAAGCAAAAACATCTATTAGGGAGAGGTCTTTGTTTATTTCCGAGAATGGTAGTTTTTCCTTCTTGGAATCATCGAACACGTTAACCTTCTGTATTCCTAGAACCTTGTTAAGGGGGGTGGTTGAGCACCATGGTTAAGAGCAATGCAGAATCAAGCGTGTCGAAGGAATTGATGAAGGGAGCATGACCTTTGTCTTCCATAAGTGCTTTAGTCATTGTAGAGGAGGGACACATGGATTTGGGTTTGTAGAAGCACGTTCGATATCGTTCCGTTGTTTCGCGCCACAAACCTTCCTTAAGAAATAGGTCAACAACGTCATGTTGTTCAAGTTGAGTGCAGCACTTGGAAACAACCATGGATGAATATGTATTTGTCAAGCATGCACGATGATATGGTGAGTGAGCTATGAGTAATGCAAAACAACACTCAACGACCAATAAGCACCCCGTGCTCAGAGTCATTTGCAGCATAGCACAAAATCAATGTAATCACAATCCAAAAATCAACGAGTTGAAAACATGCACAGACCACACAGTAGAAAAATGCATTGCAATGGTAAGGAATGCATGTATACAAGAACCTAAACAATCAAAATCAGGATGGTTTAAAAAAAATTGAAATCACAACCCTAGGTTCTTTTTAAGTATGAAAGAAACGGTAAAATGATGCAAAACGACTACAAACCTATGTCACACCCATAACATCATTGTTTGAAAGGAAATTTGTGAACATTATGATATAATTAGGACAAGATGCAATCCAACGTGGCGAATGTATTCAAATCTTGTTACATTAGTGAGTATCAGAGACCTTGTCGCCATGGCTAGCTTGAATCGTGTAGCTGCTTTGTATTGTGATGATAACGTTAATGTCTATCTTCATAGACTTTGTTATCAAGTTATCAGACACACTGAAGGGATATGAGACAATCCTTGTTGTTGTCGAGAGGTGTTAAAAAATTTCCCCCTTCATTCTGTTAATGTCCACGACCATTGCTCAAGCATTTATATGAATGTTTCTAAAAAAAATCGTGTGGATACTCAGTATACCTAGAGCCATTAAAAACAGTAAATACGATTCATTCATTATTCATTCTTGTGTTAAATGGTGGCTTGCTTTGGAATTTGAATTCAACTTTCTATTGCGTTTCATGTGAAAAGCAATGATCAAACCAAGCATATATATTATACGCTGGGATAACGCCTTCCAGCAATACGCAAAACGTTTAAGGCAGACAGGGCAAAAAAAACTTGGAAGGCTTAAATCTCATATGATTTGGTAGTTTTTGCGCACCAGATAAGTTTCATTTTAAGTGGATTATTGCACACTTCTTACTACACTAGCTAAACTACAAAGGCATTATGACATCCTTGCAATCAACATTTGACGTAGGGTACTCACCAACTTCATGAAGGAAACATTGATAAACCTCACAAGAATAGAAGCATCAATCATGGAGGCAAATGGTCGATATTACAACGATGACTCTTTCACAAATGGGTACAAGTCCTTCTAAGCGTGGCTACCATGAAGTTTGTGTAGTTGACTATTTGAAACTCAAACGCTCATGGTGAGGCCCGTTTGAGTTTAGGCCCATGAAAACCCCTGTGGTTGCATGACTTTGACTCCCCAACATCGTGCAAGTTCATCCTTGTTCCATGTAGCACACTCAAGAATTATGGAGACCCGACAAAAATCCCTCGATAGGAATATTCGTCCCTGACCTTCGTTTCAAGTGGAGGAGGACATCCTTGGTGTAACACAATATTCACAAGCAACATGTACGGAATGTTTTTGTTAGGAAGTTAAAGTGGAACACAAGCACTTGAGATCCTTTTTGAGGAGTTCATGGATTATGCAAAAAATTGATGTCGTTCTCTTTGGGTTCCTTTAAACAGTAATCTTTCACGTGTTCCTCAAGGACGTACTCTATTGGAAGGACGGAAATCAACATAAAAATTCCCCTTACAAAAATGAGCACTTCAAAAGCAACCATGAAGCATGTTTTTTGATTAAAAACCCTCTTTGTCCACACATTTCACTTTTAAGGTTGCCTTTGGGGCACCATGAGGGATGAACCGACAATTGTTTTGCTTTTTGTGTGTACATTGTGAATTATGAAACCTTCCTCCTTGTTGCATACCATTTCTAAGCAAAGAATATTTGTAAAAAAAACATTGTATGCATGATTCCAATCATGCATACAAATCTACCAGATACTTTCATGTTTTGAAAAAACATATGGGACTAATATGTTTTGAAAAAACATATGGGAAATTTCATTTAAATTTAGATAAAAGGTATGATTTTTCTTGTATGAACAGAAAATCCTTGATAACAAAGAAAATGACCTCATGTGTATTCATGAGGATAATGTGGATGATATGCCCCTAAAGTGAAAGAGAAAAAAAAGAAGAAATTACATTTCAACATTACATATTAATTGCAACCTAAGGGTTGAAATCATGGGGAACTTGGGAAACGTAAAAAAAAGATTATTAAGTTATACATTTTGTTTTTCTTTGTAGTTGTCAACTTCACATGTCAAATGCTTAAAATTGGGATTGATTTATTCATAGTGTGACAAGTTTTGACAGCGGGAGTCAGAGCCACTCTGGTTATGTTTGTCAGGTAACCCCCTTGAACATCAATTTTGCAAGTTAGGAGAGCTTTTTACAAATGAATGAGAGATTTTTCGTAAGCTCAATTTTTTGGCTCTATTCATGAGTTGCAAAAACAAGACATGTTTTTAAGAGGTTGAAGAATTGTTTTGTTATCCAACAAAGTTGAACTCAATAAAGGATTTTTGGCTTTGAAAAACACTGGAATGCACAAAGTTATGAAGCTGATTTGAATCACTTTGTGAGAAGTACTTACAAATTCTTAGCTAGTAGATCATAGCTGCTTAAGGTGAATAATATGGAATATAACAAAGAAATGACAATAAAACTTTTAATTTTGTAAGGATAAGTAGTAAAGGAGGAAGCTTCAAGAGTTTTCATAAAAAAAGCTCATATGTAGTACTGAAAGCTTTATTTTTATTTAAGAAAAGCGCTGTATGCAATGATCATGCTTGGCTAGTTTGCTTCCGGTTAAGGAATTCATGTGAAGAGACTAAAGTGCCTTTAATCAATGGAAACTTTTGTAGCAATTTGGAAGTAGTTTTCTTGTATCATGGAGGATTTGGTAGTTGATTTAGTATATGATTGCTCAAGAAGAGATTTTCTTTAAAGAATCTGGTAGAAAAGTGGAGTATCCAAAGAACATGTCTATTGTCAAGGCACCCTCTTAAACTAGTCACCAAGAATAGATAAATGTTTATACAGCCTTACAAAGAATTAAAATCAAGTTTTAAATTGGCCTTGAACAAAAACATACATCATACGTTGGCTCATTGTGAAAGAAGAAAGAATAAAGCGCAAGTTTTCATGGTTGAAAGCGAGGAAACCAATGTTTTCTACCATTGTTGATAAGATGGTTTAAAAACGGAGGGAAATTTTTTTATTCAAAAAGTTACATTAGGAGGTTTCAAAGAATTATGAAAATATGTGATACAATATATGTAATACAAGGAATTTTACACCCTTAATGTTAAAGTTTTGTATATAATAGTGTTATTTTTATAAGGTTAAGTGCATAAGGGTGGGTGTTTTTTAAGTGATGTTTTAGAGGTGGGAATGTATGCTCGAAATGGAAAATTCTTTCATACATGCTTACTTCATAATGAATGTAAGTCAAATTCAACATTTCAAGCTTGAGAGATGGTTTCACCATGTAGGTCTTATTGAGCAACATGACACAAAATGTCGGTGCCTTAGGACTTAGGCTGAGAGTTATAATACTTGTTCAATTACTTACTTCACCCATCACCATACCGTTTCATAATCTTATAATGCAATTTGATTTAAAGTTTAATCATATATATGTGGTGATGAATAAATTTTGACGCCTATCCAAATGATTACATAACTTCATTAGATGAGACATCAATTTCGATTTGTACCTAGGCTATCTTATTCTATAGATGTATCTCTCTCATCATTTTTGTTTCGTAGCTAGGTTATCTCATTCTATAAAGGTATAACTAGGGCTTGAAAATTGGTGGAGGCTAGGCATATTTCCTGCATTTTTAATGAACAATTGTTGTTGAGAAAAGTTCATGTCATGTTGTCATGTGTGTGACATGTGTTGCATAAGATCTGTAGCTCATGTGTTTCGAGCAACATGGTGGCATGAGGGACATTGTCGCAGTAATTGCATTAATCTTTAAACGTTGCACCTCCATGCTATGTCAATATGTACATATATGCATTTCTGACACCATGAATCCTATCGCTTCATCTTTGAGCAAGGGCTCAAAAAAGCAACATGAGGAATCAATGTAGCACGTCCTAGCTATATTTCGACCTACCTATCCGTCCTCACCATGGATCTTAATACTTTGGCAAGGGTTAGAAATGCCTCCTTACGTATGTCAAACCTACTCCATCGACACTATAAGTGGATCCTTGGCATGTCTTCCATAGTCTAGGTAATGATAAAGAGGGGCTAGGGTTTTTTTCTCTTGTGATTCAGGTGGCTATGAATCGATGTTTTCACTCGACATCCATCTTTTGGATGTGATCAACCCTACTAATGTGGATCTTCATTCTTTTGGATAAGATGTGGTAAAGGCTTCAGTAACTAGAGCGCATGCTATGTAAGAATTTTCCTTCCATGACATTGAAGAAAACATATTGTTCATGGGCTCATGGTCGGGCTTGGCAACAATGTTATGGTAGGTGAAGCAAATGAAATGATTGTTGTAGTCAATGGTACCCTTCACTTCCCTCTCAAATCCATGTTAGCCGTTATTCTACTTCTTATGATGAATACTCATAAAAGGGTTGTACATGGACTAGTTATTCTTGTTTTGAACATCCATGACAGTAGGATGATGGAAGATAGCATCATTTACACGATTTTATGGCTCTACCGCTACTATCCCACCGTGTAGTATGTGTCCATGAACACAAAGAGTAGGTGTTATACAATTGAGGAGTGGTACAAACTGCATGAAACATTTTTTTCTGTCTTATGCATTGGGAATGTTCCATTCTATGCATAAGAATTAAAAAATCAGGGTTTTCGGACATTTGATTCGTTTTGTGAGCATGGCACTCCAGTCCTCCAAGTTGACATTTGTGATATAGTTCTGGTGATGTATCATAGGTGGTATCAACAGCTTTACCATGTGTGATGAAGATACGTCGCTCTCACGTTTTGGTTTTTTTGAAGTTAAGCTGACATTATGGCACATCTGTTTCAAAGTTTCTTCTCAATATGGATGCACGTGTGCAATACATTCTATGCCTTGTAGCGTTTTTATTTGCATGTTTAAGATGACGCCCTACATGTTGGTGAATGACAATGCTTCCAAAGTCCATCTTATTCTTGTTTCTCGAATGATGTATGCTCTAAAGGGAAACTAAAAGGTGTATGCAATTTTGCAAGATTATAATGGGCAAGAAACGGTCTTTCTTGCATGTTGTACCTATGGTGAGCGGCTCCCATGCTAGGTCATTTAGATTTGCGAATTCGTTGCATGCCATCTTTAAAGTTAGAATTACGCAACTAAGTTATGCATGTCAAGAAAACATTTTACACATATTCATCATATGTGTGATAGCATGGAAACCACGAAAGAGTGATTTTGGATGTTTATAAAGATAGACTCTTATTCAAATTCATGTTTAATATGGTTATTTGTCAAATGCGACCAAGCATGTGTTCGTTTTTTATGCATGGCATACGTGACGATTCATACCTTAAAAGCATGGCAGCATGAGTTTCACCCATCGTTACAAATCTTGTGCATATCGTGTTAATCCAAAGCCAAGTTCAAGCTTGTGGATACCGGAGTTCAAAATCAATTCAAAAGGTGCATGGACTAGGAGCACTTAGGGAGGTAAGCACATTGAAGGAGGCATCAATGTGAACCTTTGCATGAGTTTTGTAACGGATGCAGCATGGTAGAGGCACTTTTCATGGGGAGATAATTGAAAATGTGATGGGATTGTGGAATGTTTATTCCGCAAGGAAAGATCAGACCGTGTTTTTGACTACGTCACTTGAAGATCATTTGTTACTCAGTACATAAATTTCATTAAGAGTTTGACGTGGATTGATTTGAAATTGAGGATTTTGTTGTATTGGAATAACTATGGCTTCATGGATAGTCCCATTGTATTGATTATGCCATCATGTGTTCAATTTGGCCACTCTTGGCAAAGCTCATCCACCCACCTACCCAATTGAATTTAGTCACATTAGAATTGTGTGCAACTTGTAGAGTTTATTGGGTTCAAAATTTGGACGATTTCCTTGAAAAATATCATGGTGATCCACGTCTAGGGATGTGTTCTCGTATTTCTGAATGGATGAAGGGAAACAATAATTTAAGAAAAAGAAGCAAAACTGATAATTGACACACAAATAAGAGTAAAAAAATCTGAATATAAGGGCTCTTGATTTGTAGGAGCCATTTCTGATGGTATGAATTGGTTTCATCAGAAGTTAAATCTGATAGAACACACACACAAGATAAGTTTCCTTATAAAATTTTATGTAAGTGAAGGAATGTGGATGCATGAAAAACATAATGAAATTAATCTATTAAGGTGTTACAAGGTATGTTTTGTTTTGCTTATTACATGGATTATCACTCAAGATTCATTATTGGATGGATTATCATCTTTACACATGGAGACGTACTCATGGTTTTTTCCAACACCATATTATGTTCTCTGTTTCTTATGGAGGTTGAGAGTTGAATGGTTGTTGATGGCAGTTGGAGGGTCACCCCGATATGTTTTCATGTGTTTTATGGATGCTTTAGATGAGTGAATGATTGGTAGGTATCAAAATGTTGCTTTTGAAGAAAGATCTTTTTTTTTGGAAATTATCCACATAAAATATTTAGCATTTGAATAAGAATGATAACTTGCAATTTGTGCTAAGTAAAGCTTTGAATAAATGAAAATGTACCTACATTCTATTTGCATCTCAAAATGGAAAAACAATTACAGGTTTTTTATCGACATCATGAAATATCTTACCCATCATTCTTCTGTGGAAATAAGCACAAAAATTATTTTTCAAGTCTAAAATGAATACAGATGGAAGGAATCCGCTGCATAACCTGCGTTGTTTATGGAATAATTAATAGAAAATACGCAATGTGTAGAGCTTCATTTTTTTTGGTTTTGTACTAATTTGATGATATCCTTTTCTTGGTTGTCTGGTTGCCAAAGATTTCACACTTCTTCCATATGTTGAAATCAATCATGCTCAAAATACAAAAAGTTTCATTATGAAGTTGAATCATTCTTTCTAAAAGATTTTCTCCAATTAAGAAAGAATTAAATACTGGAGTTGAGATATTAAAGTCACTTGGTACATTATACACGTATGAAAATGAGACTTTTTGTTCATGGGATATTACTTTTATTTTAACATGCAAATAAATGTTCAAGAAATGGCGAGGGATATCATTTAAATGCCTTATAACTATAGAAGACTGAGTGGGTGCTTTAATGTTTGATTTTTTTCGTTGGATACAACTGAATCATTTTTGAAAACACTAGAAAGATTTCATGAAAAGTGGAATCTGAAGAATATGTACAACGAAAAAGGGTGGAAAAGTTTGCAAAAACTGAAAAATGTTATGAAGTAGTAAGGTTCCAATAGAAACCATGGCGATGTATCATCTTGATATAATGGGAAAGATCAAATCACTGAGCAAGGTAGTTACCAACATCGATTTGAACTGTAGCACATTTCAAGTTCATGGAGTTGATGGAGTTTAATAAATCTGAAGAATTTGAATAGTAGAGGAACAATGTTTTGTGTTGATTTCAAGTGGTGAGAACTGTTGTATCATGAGATGTGGTTACATGAGTGTTTAAATCTTCCCTTTATAGATTGAATGGTTATTTAGTAATTGTTTTACATCATTTAAAGTGAAATTTATTGTGAATGTTTTGAATATGTTCATGGTAGAAGAATTCACTTTGACCATGAGTGGGAGAAGATGATGGTGGTGCGCATAGAGTCGAAATTGGAATGCGACATTATCCTGGAGAAAAAGACACCTAGCATTTGTTGAGTGTGAGGCTTTGCTAGATTTTACTTCAATTCGGAGTTGAATTCCAACCTATATGTTTTTTATCATCATTTTGATGTATGTTATGGCAAGCATAATTCAAAAACTCACATTGATGTGGGTTGATGGGACAAAACGAGAGAAAGTGTTATGGCGCTTACGTTTGTAATTGTCCGAACTCCATGAGTGAGTATTTTGGCCTTTCAAGTACAATCAAGTTCTAGTTCACCTTCACATTTGTTTTGCGTGTTAAATGGTATATTTGTAGCATTATGAACCTTCAAGATATAAGACTAAGGTAGTGATGGTGTTGATGTATAGATAGTATTTGTTTCAATCGTGCAAAAAAACCATTTATGATGTTAGAGTTTGTTTTGATTGAAACCCAATAAATCTTCAGAATACTTTCTTGAATTAGTCTCTTTTTAGTCCGTGCGTGCAACTTCACACGTTATGAGTGCTCAAGTATGCCCCATTGTTTTTCTTGGGTTTTGCATCAATGCACTTATTTTAGTGACGTTTTGGATGTAAGTTTAACCTCTTCTTAACAAACATTATGGGTTCATCCCTCTCCTCCAATGTTTTTTCTTCACAACGTATTCTTACAAATCATGATTTTGTATTTTCAATCAATGTTTCCTTCATTTTATTTTTTATTCATACGAGAAATTAAATAAAAGGTTTCCTTACCTATCATAGAAAATAGTTTTTTAGTTTTTTAGAAGGCATAAAATGATGGAGATTTTGTTTGAATTGAAATTTATTCATATATCATAATTCATTATTTTTTGAACTGATTATTGAAGGAATGATTTAGTATTTATTTCATAAGTTAAGTTAAAATGTGACGATAGCATATGAAATTATGATGTTTGAATAATTGTAATAAGAATATCTATTTTTTAAACTTGGATGTTATTTTTAGGAAGGAAAATATTCTTTTTGAAACTTGTATGATGTGTTTTTAAACTGTTTTAATGAAAATGAGGTATGAGAGATGTGGTGGGTTAGAGCTATGTAATTTTGGGTTAAAAAGGAAGCATTGAAAAAAATGAAGATAATGTTATATTTTCTCATTTTCATATCATTTCCCTAATATTGGAATCATCTATGTGCTATGATTCCATTCTTTTGTTCATATCTTATGTGAGCATGTCGTTACACTCATGTGAAGGTGAGTGTTATTCAGTTTTTCCTACCTTTTCACCTTGGTTTAAGGCTGAAACATTTTTCCGTTTTCGTTGACAATCTATTTTGGGATGCTGATGGAGATAAGCCTACACGGAACGTTTTATTTTGGGATCAGAGCTGTATCTTGTGTTCCTGGTAGAAATGTGGTCATCTGACGGGCAATTTAATGGATGACAGCTTATTTGCTGTATGGGGTGAATGCTTCGACTTTTCTTTTTATGTTTAATTCATGCTTTTAATTTCATGCGCGTGGTTTGTTATCGTGAAGGAATCCGATGATTTCGGTTATTGTTCCTTCGTTAAGTATGAAGGAAGTTGATGGATTAGTACCCATTGTAGCTTTGAAGTTGTGCTGCCCCGTCATTTATCGCAACCCTGGTGCATTCGCTTTCCTCGTCGCTGCTTGCGCGCAAATGATAGTCGCTGAGATAGTTACATCGCTATGAAGATTTGAAGTACCAACTATCTTACCCCGGTTTGAAAAATAGGAATTCTATTGCAGTTGAAGGGGGCCTCCCTCCTTCGTTAAGAATCAAATTTTAAGCAAACCATGGTAGTAAGATTGATTTATTTCAGGTTCTGTTTATTTATTCGAAAGAAATCTGAAAATAATTCCAAAAGAATGCGTATTACTGTATCCGTCATGAGGGTTTGAGATCTTCTTTGCTCCGATGCTGGTCATGCTCATCCGCTTCTTACAGCCTGAATGAAAATCCTCGGCCGCTTCTTTTCGCGGTGGTGGTTCGCTCGAGGCGGAGAGCTAATAGCTCTGCTGTGACAAATCCAGTATCCCCAGTAGCCCCAGCAGCCCCTGCCGCCAAGCCAAGAAGCTACCGTCAGTTGAATGCCCGGGGCGGTGGCTGCTGTCGCCACATCCCGCTAGCACCGAGAAGCTCAACCGGCCCTGCTGCAACTCGTGCATGGAAATGCAGCGGCAGTTCCCATCTTACACATTTTTGTTTCGTATGAATTTTACCTGAAAGATTTTTGTTTTTGCTCTATTAGGACCTTGCTCTCTTGCAATGCTCGCAGGTCTGCAAAACTACCGTTTTGAACCCTGTGAGAAAAAAAAAAGAAAGGGCCAACCCAAATGTTTTTTTCCCAAGCTCCTCACTTCATACCATAATCAACCATTGCTCCTCGCTCATGTCTACCCTCACCCTTCCCCCGTGGGACAGAAGCCCACCCTCCCCCACCCAACCCCTCGTGGGTTTTGTGGTGGATCTTCACCCACCCACCCTACACCCCAAACACCCTCACCCCCCCCTCCCCCGTTCCCACTCAGGGTGGCTCACCGGGCCATCAAGCAAGAGCAGATCGGCATCTCTGCAGGGGATTCCGCAACTCAGCTGAGTCCAAGCCCCTGCCGCTTCACACGCAGCGTGGGCCGACGCTTGACGCCCTCGTCGCGATCGCATCGCGGCAGCTCCGATTTTTCGCTTTGCATCGCCACAGAAAGCATCTTGCATCGCCCTTATCCGGCTAACTGAGATGACAGCTTCGACAGTTGCAGCTTCAGCGCCGATCGCGTCTCTCCCCACCCCGCTGAGCTGTGTCTCTCCCGTCTTTTCTCGCTTTCACTGTCGCCGACACCGCCTGCCGCTTCGAAGTCGATCACAAGCTTGATATCCACATGAGAGACGACTTGTGAGGGCGAACCTGACCAAACATCGAAACTGCAAGATCGTCTCAACCAAAAGTCTTTCTTTCGCATGTCGAACCAGAGGTAGCGAGGCAAGTTGGAGTCGCCCTTACGCGCTGCGGTCCGTAGCTCTCGGATTCGTTTACCGGAACAGTAGGCTTGGACTGTGCGACACGGCAGAGGCGAGGCTGACGAAACGGAGCCGACTACTGCACAGCCGACTGCAGTAGACCTCCCGCTACTGCTGCGGCTTCAGATTTGCTGCTACGCGACAGTTCTCGTTCGTAGGGAAGCGGCGGCATGTCGTCCGCATCGTCCGAACAACCGACTCAACAGCGGCGGCAACAGCAGCAGCAGCAGCATCAGTTGCTGCTGCAGGAGCAAAGTCAAGCTGGGCCCTCTGATTCGCTTCAGCGACTGTCACAAGATCAAAGAGTGAGTCTGAGTTGAGCCCCTCCCCTGCAACCCCATTGGCGCCGCCATGGCCTCGGCTGACCGCCTGCGGTTCCAGCATGGCCGTTTCCGACCGAACTGGGGCCACACCATGGCCGTGGCCGACCACGTGCTCCCCCCCACCCGTCATGGCCGACCCTGTATGGCCGGTTCATCTCGGCCGACCCTGCCGCAGTGCACCTCTCTCGCCCCCGGTCCATGGCCGCGACCTGATGGCTCGTGCTCTAGGCTGGCGTGGAACCGGAATAGCGTGGCAAATGGCGCGGCCGCCATTTTTCGGCCTGGCGCAGGACGCCAACCAGAGTCAAAAGTTCAAAGATCGGCCCTTCTCCCGAGGTCTGAGAGTCAGGCGTGCTTGCTTGCCCTCCTGCTTTTCCCTCTCGTGCGCGGGCGAGCTCCCTTGAGATCGCAGTTGCTGGCGGTGGCCGATACATCAGCCGGCAGGGACTGCAGGCGAGCTGCCTGGCAGGGTGTGCGCTACCTCCCTCGACTCCCCCGACGACTGTTGGGGTTGCTGACTCAAGAAGTAAAAGGAGTTAGCTTAGGGTTTGCAGACGCTAGGTCGGAGTTGTTCATAGGTCTGAGTATGTTGTAGGAAGTTGGGAGACCTGGATTGAGGAGAAGAGGGAGAGGTGGAAACCCTGGGGAGGCCTGCGAGGGAAGTCTGGAGAGCGACGGTGAGGGGGAACCCTGGAGGGAGACCACGAGGAGGAAATCCTGTGGAAAGAGAAGGCCGTGTCAGGAACTGTCTGAAGTGAAGAGTACAAAAGATGGAGGAGGGGAGAGCGAAGGAAACTGCGTTTTGAGTGCATTCTGCTGACTTGAAGCGCCATGGGCTACGGCGAATTGCTTTTCTAACTTCTCGAGAAATGTTCCTGTTGCAATAAAATTCCGCGGATCTGTAGTCCTTGTCTCTCCAATCCTCACCTGATTGTTTCTCGGTTTGGAGGACGAGGACGGAAAGGGTGTGGCTGTAGGTGTGCCCTGTGTGTGAGTGTGTGCATCCCAGTGATAATCTCAGTCACTTGTAGTCTTTGGATTTGTCCCCCCGGAGAAGGTGTGGGGAGGAAGGGGGGGATGGTGTTCTAAGCTCCTGGGGGAAGCACAGATGAAAGGTTTCTCCATTTCCTTTCTAGGAATGAAACTCTTTGCCTTCTAGCCTCCAGGAGTACCCCCCCCCCCCCCCCCCCCCCTTAACCACTCACCGCTCAATGTCTATCCCGCTACCCTCCTTCCCCTGCAGGCATTGAGTGACAGAGGGAAGGACACGGACGATGGCTTCACGCAGGACGACGGTGGCGAGCAGCTGGAGGAAGGGGGAGGCGGATCCGAGTCAGCACCGGGGGAAGATGACCCAGGCCTCATATTCTTGGGAGGCCACAGGACCAAGCCCAACTGGACGCCGCAGGTAGGCCTAAGCGCACCCCACACCGCTGCGGGTAGTAGCGCAGTACCACAAGCTGGAGCCGCGGCACTACCTGATGCCGTTTGGCATTGGCAGTATTCACAACGCCAGTCTCCTCCATGGCATGTCATCGGTGTGTTCTACTTCTGCTGAGTGCTCATTGTCTTGCCACCTCCTTCGCATCCCCCATCCTCTTGGCTCCCCACCCCTCTACTCCCCACTCGCCCGCCCCCGCCCCCACTCTTCCCCCCTCCTAATCC
>SZWC01003772.1:148930-166642 GCA_023375785.1 Penium margaritaceum
CGAAAGGCGCCTGCAAGACGTAGAAGGCACAACAAAGAGTCCCGGTGACATCTGGGGCTCTGGAACAGTGGTCGGTCAGCTCCAAGCGGGTAGTCCGCCGCCTGTCGTCGTGCCGGTGTCACCAGGGCCGCCTGCCTCAGGGATCTGCACGAGTATGGACACGGCCGAGTGGTCACAGTAAACTGTACAGGAACGGCACAAAGCACAACACTCCCCCATGACCCGATGGTACGCATGTCCATACGCGTGCAGCACTAGTACAACCACAAAGTGGGTGACACAGACAAATGAGACGCAAACGTACATCCCACACTCAACCACTGTCACGCACGGAGCGAAGCCCATCAGAACGAATGGCCACCAGGAACTTTCCGCGGGCAAGTGCCTTCGTCAAGAAATCAGCACGCTGCAAGTCAGTGCCAACCGACATGATGGAAATCACGCGTCGCTCCACTAGATCACAAACGAAGTGATGCTCAACCGCAATGTGCTTTGTGCGAGCATGAAAGACACCAGAGTTCTCCGCAATGGCGAGAGCACTTTGGTTGTCGCAACGCAGCACAATGGCGGATACTGGCTGCCCAAGCTCAAGAAAAAAGCGCTGCAGCCAAACTGCCTCAGCAGCCCCTGCTCCCAAAGCCACATACTCTGCTTCCGATGAGCTACGTGCGATGCAGCCCTGCTTTCTTTCGCCAAGACAAAGCGGTACCACCGAGCAGAAACACGTAGCCAGTGCAACTATGCTTGTCAGGGCTCCAAGCCCAGTCGTTGTCAGTGTAGCCGTCAAGGACCACCGAACACTGCCGACGAAAGCAGAGTCCGAGATACGGCGTGGAGACCACGTAACATACCACTAGCACAGGCGCGTGAAGAGCTCTCACACGTGGATCCTGCGAGAACTGAGCGAGGAGGTTGACGGTGAATGCGATGTCGGGACGCGTGGTAGTGGCCAGGTACATCTGAGATCCGATGAGACGGAGGTACAAGGTCACGTCCACTGTCTCCTCCAGCCGTGTAGGGTCATCCACCTTTAGGACATCCTGCCCATCATGTGTGAGGGGTGTGGAAGCAGTGGGCATTGCACCAAGGAGATCGCTAATGCACTCCCCCACGACTCGTGCGTAGCGGGCCTGATGCAGCAACATTGTCCGATGTCTGCGATCTCGCACGATCCCCATACCAAGAAACACCGATGCAGGACCGAGGTCCTTCATTTTGTAGGCGGTCTGCAGGACAGCCTTGGCCTCCTTCACGGCCTCCAGGGATGGAGACGCGATCAGAAGGTCATCAACATAGACCTGGATGGCGGTGAACCGCTCGGGTGTCGGTAGGATGAAGAGTGAGGGGTCTGCCTCGCTCTGTACGTATCCTGCGTGAGTGAGGGTGCCAGTGATCTCCCGGTTCCAACACCGTGGAGACTGCTTAAGGCCGTACAAGGACTTGCGCAAGCGCCAGACCTTGTCACCGTCCTCAAAGCCTGGTGGCTGAGCCACGTAGATCTCCTCATCCAAAGAGCCATGGAGGAACGCGTTGTTCACATCCATATGGTGTAGTTCCCGGTCATGCTGAGCCACTACACCGAACAGAGCTCGAGTTGAGGTCATGCGGCCGACAAGGGCAAAGGTGTCAGTGTAATCAANTAGGATGAAGAGTGAGGGGTCTGCCTCGCTCTGTACGTATCCTGCGCGAGTCAAGGTGCCAGTGATCTCCCGGTTCCAACACCGTGGAGACTGCTTGAGGCCGTACAAGGACTTGCGCAAGCGCCAGACCTTGTCACCGTCCTCAAAGCCTGGTGGCTGAGCCACGTAGATCTCCTCATCCAAAGAGCCATGGAGGAACGCGTTGTTCACATCCATATGGTGTAGTTCCCGGTCATGCTGAGCCACTACACCGAACAGAGCTCGAGTTGAGGTCATGCGGCCGACAAGGGCAAAGGTGTCAGTGTAATCAACTCCCTCAATCTGAGAGAACCCCTTGACGACTAAGCGGGCCTTGTAGCGTTCCAGTGAGCCATCCGGCTTCACTTTCTTGCGAAAGACCCACTTGACCTGAATGGCCTTCCTCCCACGAGGAAGCTCGACCAGCTCGTAGACTCTGTGCTCTCGAATAATACGAAGCTCATCCTCGCAAGCAGCTCCCCAGGCATCAGCATCCTACGATGAGAAGGCCTCCCTCAATGTGCCCGGGTCAGGCGCCAAGGAGGGGGAACTCTGCGTGGCAAGTGCACACGCCTCAGTGTCAGGCATGACGGCCACGACATCAGCTGTTGCGTCACAGGCGATATGGAACTCGCGAGTGACCAGGTCGTGCCCTATGGGGCACGCTGGGTGTACCTCTGAAAGCTGAGTGCGGACACTCAGGCCTAAGGCCTTTGTGCCTGGATCACCGCTAGCGATGCTGCGAGAGGAACGCCTGGGTCCGGGACTCGACGCTCGCTGAGCTCCGGGATCCAGTGGTCGAAGGCGACCTCCGGGCTCACGGGAGTAGCCGGAGGTCGAGGGGCGCACCTCAGGCTCAGGAATAGGTACGACCACAGGGATAGGTACGACCACAGCTGGTGAGGGCTGAGACGAGGCAGCCGGAGATGCCTTGCAAGGAGAAGCGTGTGTGGGGGACACTGAGCTGGGGGTGACAGCGGGCAATGGTGGCCCAGACACTGAGACAGGAGTGTCAACCGACGTAGAGACAGGAGTGTGCTGGGCTGAGTCAGACGCCGGAGCAGGGGTGCCAGTGGACACAGGTGGTGATGCATGAGGAGGCGTGAGAGCAGCGGTACCTGTGGGGTGTGAAGCAAGCTGAACAGGCGGGATCTCTGGACCAACGGCAATGATAGCCGGATCATCAAGTGGTGGAGATCGAGAGGGGACTCGAGCGGACACATCAGCCTCACGAGACATGGTCGCTGGTGGAGAAGTCTCCCCCACCCGCCGAGGACCCTCACAGGAAGAAACATGAGCTGCAGAAAGGGCTGTGATCGAAGTCAGATCACGATATGTGAGAGACTAAAAAAACGGTGCGTCACGGGACTCAATGACACGACGGCGAGTGGGGTCCCAAAAGCGCCAGGCCTTCGACCGCGGGGAGATGCCTATGAAGGCACACAAGCGACCCCGAGGGGAGACCTTGGACTCTTGCTGGTCCTCGGTGTAACACACGGAGGCCAGGGAACCCTAGACGCGTGCGAGACGAAGATCAGCACGGTGGCCAAACCAGAGCTCGTACGGTGTAACATGATCCGGAAGCGGACCATGCGGGAGGCGGTTCCAGACCCACGTCATGTAGGAGAAGCCCTCAAAGGCGAAGGACTCCGGGAGATCGCACTCAGACCGCATGGCGCGGACCGCATCCTCCATGGTGCGGTTCCAGCGCTCAGAGACACCGTTCTGCTGTGGAGTAGCACGAGCGGAGACCTGGTGAAAAATGCCGTGCTCAGCAAAGAAGGAGTCCATCTCACCGAGGAACTCGCCGCCGCGATCCGAGCGAAAGGTATGTAGCATGTGGCGAGACTGGCGCTCAGCCATCACAAGCCAGAGCCAAACCGCAAGGGCGGCGTCGCTCTTCTGATATAGACTGTGGACCCACCGCATCCGGGTGAAGTCATCAGTCAGTGTTGGAACATACCGGACCCTCTCGGATAGCGACTCGACGGGGAGAGGACCAAGCAGGTCCGAGTGGACCAACTCGAGGAGCCTCAGCGCTCGGGAACGCGAATCAGGGTAAGTGCACTGGTGCATCTTTCCCTGAGCGCAAAAAAGACAGTCGGTCTTGGGTGGCTTCTCGAAAGAAGCCACGTCAAGACCAAGAGCGGGCTCTGTCCGGATGAGCTTTGACACAGTGTCGGAGCCCACGTGACACAGACGTCGGTGAAGTAACCGCAAGTGTTCCGGGGATAGAACACCAGTGACAAAAACGCGACCAGAGGAGGACGGAGAGCAAGGTGAGGAGGGTCGAGCAATGCGGTACAAATCATCTACGACTGAAGCACGCAGGACAATGCTACGAGTGTCAAGAGCAGTCACAGTCGTTGAATAAGCGGTATGCTCAACGGAGAGACCCATCAGAGTGCAGGAACGCACAGACAACAGACTGAGCTCAAGATCAAGCACAAACAGCACATCAGAGAGATACAGGGGGCCAGACGGACCATCAAAGCATACAACCCCAACACCATGAACCGGTAAGGACTAACCAGAGCCTGTACGAACAGAACGGACAGTTGTGACAGGACCAAGTACCACAAAGTCACTACGACGACACGTCATGTGGTGGGTGGCACCGGAATCGATGATCCAAGTGCCACCGGAGTCACGACTGGTGGACGTCACTGTACAACAAGCAATGGAACACTCGGCATCAGAGGGACGCTGAGCCGTCAGTGGGAAGGAACGACGTACATCACGAAGGTTAGACTCATGAATCCAGTCAGTGCAGTCAGGCCCATCATCATCACATGCGGACTGTGCTCCCCCACACGTGTCATCACGAGTCACGAGGACGGACGAACAAGCAGTCTGTGACCCANGAACGGACAGTTGTGACAGGACCAAGTACCACAAAGTCACTACGACGACACGTCATGTGGTGGGTGGCACCGGAATCGATGATCCAAGTGCCACCGGAGTCACGACTGGTGGACGTCACTGTACAACAAGCAATGGAACACTCGGCATCAGAGGGACGCTGAGCCGTCAGTGGGAAGGAACGACGTACATCACGAAGGTTAGACTCATGAATCCAGTCAGTGCAGTCAGGCCCATCATCATCACATGCGGACTATGCTCCCCCACACATGTCATCACGAGTAACGAGGACGGACGAACAAGCAGTCTGTGACCCACTCGACGATGACAACACGCTCGTACCTCCCTGAAAGCGAAGCGCCAGAAGATGACAAAGCTCGGCGATGGTGTGGTCACGTGGGTCTGGATCACTGCTACTCGCCGGTGAGGATGCAGGAACAGCAGCGGTCGTGGTCACCGCGCGTCCAGAGGAGTGTGCGGTCGACGTGCCGGACATGGTGCGAGCAGCATGGGCAGCCTGAAGTCCGTGAGTGATGCGCTCCCAGTCAAGCGGCTGCTGGCACTCGGTATAGCGATGGGCACGTCCACTGTTGTAGCAGTGCATGGAACGACCACTGCTACCACTGGATGATGACTGCTGCTGACCTGATCCGCGCTTCCTATTCTTCTTCTTCCCCTGGGCAGCTGCTGCAACGCCCTGCGTGTGCGTGGGTGTAGACGGGGTCAAAGAGGAAGAGGAAGATGAGGTCGTGATGGAGGTAGATGAGGGTGACTGCAGGAGGGAAGATGGTGGTGAGGCGAGGACTGCTACAGCAAGGGAAGTCTCCTGATGTGCTACTGCTGCCTCGCGGGCCGACGTCACCTGAAGGAAAAACTGATGGGCCTAAGGGAGCAGGTGCAGGGTGGTTGAGAAAGGCTTGAGAGCAGCGTCGCTGTACCGTGTGAATATGTCTATGCACTCCAGGCGAACTTCGAGCATGATCGTCTGAAGCGCCCACAGCTATGTGCCCCCTGAGGTCCCCAGCCGCGTGTAGATACGCATGGCGCGTCGGTAGTAATCCGCCGCAGGCTCCGCTGGTCCCTGACAAAGCGAGTGAAAAGCATGAATGTGTGACGCACGCGTGGCGTGCGTCTCTGCGGCGAGTAGGGACAACGCCAGATCCCAGCCTCCACGAGGATGAGCTCTGGTGCCTGTGCCTGCCTCGCCGAGGAAGGGGCAGAAGTCAACGACAGTATCGCGTGGCATGGCGTAGAGAAGTCCTCGCATGGCCGGGGATGCTGTCAGCACCTGTGCTGGATCTGTAGACTGGTATGGGCTGTGGTAGTAAGGCCACACTCCCTCAGAAGTTGCCCACACCTGAAATAGGATCTCCCAGTACTCAAATCCATCCTCGCTGATGTACCGTGGAGGTGGTGCCTCAAAGTCCTTTGGCTGCCGCTCCGTGGGGAGAGCAACCGTAGGCTGGGGAGGGTGAGAGACAGGGAAAACTCCTGGAAGGGGGTGATCACCGGGGAAGTCAGGTGACGGTCGTATCGGGGACACGGGTGGAGGTCGGATACCCGTCTGCAGCTGACGGAGGTGCTCCTGTAGAAGACGAATCTCCCGCTCCTGGGATTCATCCTCGAAGCCTGGCATGAATGGCTCGTCATCAAGGAGGTCCGCAGGTGGTGGGGAAACCACACCAGGAGGTGAAGCGGGCGGGGCACCAGTCACGGGCACCTGAGCAGAGTGCTGGGTGGAGGCCGCAACGCCGGCAGCTCCCTCAGAAGTCCGTGAAGGAGCCGTGGACTGAGCGCGCAGGAGCTCAGTCAGCGTGCGGATCGCGTCAGTGTGCTCTCGCTACAGATGACACATCTCCTCCTGCTGGCTGCGCAGGTCCTCAATGGCCTGCGAGCGAGGGCTCAATACCCCTGAAGAAGAGGAGGAGGGATCGCCTGATCCCTTGTCCTTGTCATCGGGCGAACTCATGTCGCCGCTCACTATGGGACGACAGGTCAAGTTTGTCGGATTTCAAAACCGTCCGCGTTTCTGGTAGATTTGAAATGCTGGAAACTTTTCACTTTCCGGGTGAACATTTGGCTAAGTGTAATGCTGACATCAGCAAGTGGTTGCTGACGTCAGCACAACCTGATGACGTCAGCAATCAACAATGCTGACGTCAGCTCGTCCCCTCTTTTTTTTTTCTTTTTTTCTTGTCACGGTTCTGTCGCTTCGCAGTGGCGCGCGGCAGCTCCGCGGAAGCTACGCAACAGCTTCTGCCCAACTGCTGCTGCAGCTATGCTATCAGCTGCAGCAGCAGCTGCGTAGCTGCGTGTGGAGCGGTGGAAACAGCGGCTGCGCTGCTGCTGCTGCTGCTGCGTGCGGCGGCTGCTGCTGCGCGCTGCAGCTTCTGCTGGTTGCCGCTGCCGCGCGCTGCTGCTGGCTGCCGCCGCCGCGCGCTGCTGCTGCTTCCACTACTGCGCTGCTGCTCCCGCCGCGATTGCCGCTGCTGCTGCTGTGCCACTGCCGCTGCTGCGCTGTTGCTGCCGACGTTACTGCTGTGCTGCTGCTGCCGCCGCTGCTGCCACGCTGCTGCTGCGGCCGTTGCTGCTGCGCTGTTGTCGCCGCCGCCTCTGCTGCTGCTGCTCTGCTGCTGCGGCTGTGGGAGGGCGGCTGCACGCACCGCGGCCGCCACACACCTCTGCGTGGCGGTGGACGCCGTTGCTGTTGCCTCTGCAGCTGCGATCTCACGTGGTGGGTGGGATACGTAAATGGCGACCGGCTGTCTCCAACAGATCCCAGAGAACTCTGCTGTAGCGGTGACTCTCACTGCTGCTGCTCTGCTGCGTCTCTGCTGCACAGCTCAGTGAGAACTGTCTCACTGCTCTGATACCATGAGAAAGTGCGTAGAAGCTTCCTAGCAACACAGTCGCTGACCGGGCGTCAGTGCCTGGTCTGACGGTGACGACAGTCACAGGTTGTACACGCAACGGCAAGGGTTTGGCTAGGAGACACAAGGCACAGTGTCAGAATGCTTCAATAGAGCATATGCAGAGAGAAATGATAGTTGACAGGTCCAAGGCATAAAAACCTGCCGCGGCGCACGGCGGGTGTCGCACGCGGCAGTCCAAGAGCTGTCCTAAAACCGGCCCAAAACCACTGTTTTGGCCGTAACTCTGCACACACATGTCAGAATCCTACGCCGCCTGAACCTAGATGTGCAGAATCAAAAGACGGACGCAGCTACTGGTCACATGCATGCATCCATTGACTGACAGGGAGCATACAATGCAAAAACATGCAAATAGGCCTCATGGCCAGTCCGCCGAAAGGCGCCTGCAAGACGTAGGAAGCACAGCAAAGAGTCCCGGTGGGATCTGGGGCTCTGGAACAGTGGTCGGTCAGCTCCAAGCGGCTAGTCCGCCGCCTGTCGTCGCGCCGGTGTCACCAGGGCCGCCTGCCTCAGGGATCTGCACGAGTATGGACACGGCCGAGTGGTCACAGTAAACTGTACAGGAGCGGCTCAAAGCACAACAGAAGCTGCCGAGAATGAAGTGCCTTAACACCCATATGTTCCAACAACTCAATGAGTCAATGGAGGAGATGTGAATTTTGCGCACGTGGGAAGGAGTGCTAAACGAGAGAGATCTTCAGGTCGCAAATGAACAAGTAATTTAACCAGCATTCCTTAGATCGTTCGATCTTGCGAACTCAAAGGGACCGACAGTCAAAATGTGGCTGATTAGTTTGGAAGTGAACTTTATCCTTGCTAACGTCATCAACGATAAGAAGAAAATGGACTTCGTGGCCTCGCTTTACCGTTGGAGGATCTAAGGACCATTCAACTGTAGCAGGAGACCGGCGCAGGTGGATCAATGGCACGTGCAACAGATTTCACATCGTCCACCACAAGTGTTCTACGAGTAAATCAATTTGACATGGCACGAATATCTGACTCAAAGAGAAAAAACAAGATGAACTTCGCTTTGGAGGAACGGAATGTTTTCCCTTTACCCACGTTCTGAGCTCTGTGCTGCAAGAATGGCCACTCTACACTCGAAACAAAATGGGTTACCCACTCTTTTTAACGGTTGACCACATTGTCCACAAAGTGTGAACAATAACCAACCGTGTACGCGGTACCTATTCTTGAGGAAACATGACTACAGTCCCTATAGTGTATTCATGTTATGTGAAAGGTGGATATTGTTGTCACAATGTTTTCAGATTCAAATGTTTCGTGTTGTGTTTTATTTCCCTTGGAGTCGCGTGCTATGTTTCGGTGAATAGGACGATGTAGGTGAAGTGTGATCACAGCTTTTTACTTGTCGTCAACGTAAACCTGTGAGGTCGAATCAAATATGCTTCATTAGTGTCGGAGAACGCTGATGCAAAACAAGGAGGGTTTATCCTTGTTGCTAGTTGTCATCATCTTTCTAAAGCACATCACGATGTTCTCAATCCCTGCTGTAGTTCGAACGATGAACGTGACCAGCCGTTAAGAAGTGTCTTTTGCATTAGAAATGGGGTCTGAAACATTTGCTAGACGACGATAGCGGTTGCCACACGCATGCCACGTTGGCACATATGGGATGTAGACTGTCACATCCGGAGTTGCGGCCCCATGCATTCGCCAACGACGGTGCCAAATGCAACACGCTCGTCATGTCGGCACATATTGGGTCCATGCTCCGACAGCCGACGAACCGAGCCCAAGTTTTGATGATTCCAACAACGGTGACTGTTAGGAGCAACATGAGACATGATGCCCTGCGGTTCATCAAGTTGCGTGACATGCAGTAGCTAGGATTTTCCCTCACTGTACTGTTCATGCCACTTGCACGCCATGGAAAACATGTCGGGTATTCTAGGAACCACCCTTCCCTCTGATGATCTTGCTCGCCATGGCACTTGAGCCCGTTCTCAACTCCGGTAAGTGGATATGATGGCCATGAAGTTGACCGTTAGGTGGGTACGATGCATGTTAGCTTGTGTGATACTACATGCTATACCCACGTGGGGTGTAATGGATCCACCCTTGTTCTACTTTTACGTTCCCTTAAAAGAGATTGTCGGCAACTCCGATGAGGGGCAGGAGCCCCGCGTGTCCCAAGGCTACACGAAAGGCTTCGTGTTTGACTGCTTTGAAGAGTCTTGCTCGGTCAAACACATCCAAGTTGAAGAGCGCACTACTCCACGCTCTCTAGAGCATGGAAAACAGCATCCGATGTGCTTGAATGGTGGCTCCCGCGTTAGGCCGTTCCACCCCCGACAATGGGTGGCTTGCACTCGTGGACATCGCCATGACATTGGTCGTGACTGGCTTGGATTTGTTGCTCCGTCCGAGTACGATGCATCAGTGTCCTTGTTCTTGATGTTAACGTCATACGCTGGTCTTCTTGGCACTTGTTAACTCTTCTCCCATGCCCTTCAATACAAGATCGTCTGATTATGAACATACCCCTCCCCCGACAAAGTCCCGGGTCGCCAACGTGAAGAACAAGGGCACCAAGCCAAGAAAGCGTCCTCGATTGGATGCCCTCGTCAACTTCCCGAGCGGCAATGTCTTCAGGAACGTGAAAGCCTACCACCAGGCGGTGCAAGACTACGTGGTTTTTGCACACATGGGGGTCACCTTCGTGAGAAGCGAATCGACGCGGTTAGAGGCCCGGTATGCGCATTGGAGGCAGGCGGGCTGCACGTGGCAGCTCAAGTCGAGGTCGCTGAGGAAGATGAGCAACGTCACCGTCAGTTCTTTCAAGGAGGGCTACAACTATATCCGGGCTGGGATGAAAGTTGACCCGTCGCGGAAGGCCGCATGGGTGTCATGCCACATCGACTCCACAATTTCAAAGCAGGCATGTACCTGTCAAAGGCCTTGCGGCATATTGTGGAAGCACGCACGCGGTAGTGGTCAGCATACCATGCCATACACAGCGCCAAGAGGAAGGCTTTGGCCAAGCTGATGGGCGAGAAGGGCTACTCTTGGGCGCTCTTCCAACCCTACATCGCTGCCGAATTTATGTTGAAGCCTTTTTTTTCACAGCTATGGTTTCGTAATTTCCTATGCGTATGAAACCATGCGTTATCCTCCTCTTGCAACTCCTCCTTGCAGTTGAAGAAGGTTGATTCATACACCGTGGCATGCGGGGAGCAAGACCAGCACTACCTCTTCCGACGTGCTTTTGTGGCCCCGGGTGCTTGTCGGAACGGGTGGCGGCATGTAAGGCGTTTGCTCTGTACGGACGGCACATTCCTGAAAAATGGCTTCAAGAAAGTGTTGTTGCTGGCACAGTACATGAACGCCAACAACCTCGTCGTGCCCAAAGCGTGGGCAATATGCCCACAGGAGGACAAGGGAACTGGGATTGGTTTTGCCAACGTCTTGAAAAGGCATACCCGACAGCTCGGCACAATGGGACCGCGGTCATCAGCGACAACGACGCATGACTCATCAATGTCGTGAATTGTGAGGTGCCTAGCACCATTCACACCTACTACGGGCAATATGTGCACGGGAACGTGAAGTCAAAGGCAGGTACAGCAACAACAAACATCATGTAGATGCCGGCTTACGCTTTTATGCAAGAGTTCGACCGCGCTAGGGATAAGCTCTTCCAACCCTCGGACTAGGACTACAAGTACCTGTTCGGTGGAGACGGCAAGCCTGGGCTTTCGTGGGATTCTCTCAATGCCCGCATATGGAAATAAAACATTTGTACCCATTTCACTGCTCTAGACAGATCTACCCGTTTGTGCAGAGCCTCTTTGTGGAGCGCCGGTGTGCTGCCCACAATTGCAAAACCCGGTACGCTCCTGTGGTGGACGCCAAGCTGCAGCATTACACCAAACACGACAAGGAGTACCAGGTGCTCAACCATGGTGGCCTCATGGGCACCGTCACGGGCCCCAAAGGCCTCGCAGGTCGGGAGGTTGACGTCAACGCAATTAAGTGCCCGTGCGGTCAATGGACGGAGTACGGGTATCCTTGCAAGTACATTGTGGCGCTGATGTTGGACCAAGGCGTCAACTCGTAGCTGTACACAGACATGCACTTGACTCGGATGGCATGGCGCTGGGTTACCAATGCCAGGAGTAAATGAGCTGTAGCATGTCCAAAATGGGTGGGGCCACCCGGGTGTGAAGCGCTCCCGCGGTCGACCACGCTACAAGCGCATGGACATGGTGACTCAGCGCAAACGGGAGCACGTTTGCTCCAATTACGGGCAAAAAGGACACCATCCACGCTTCTGCAATAATCCGCCTGCACTCTCACCGGCCACTATGGTTGCCATGCGTGCTAGAGATTTGGCCATCAACGCCGGCAGCCGGGAGCCACCGGCAGTTGAGCTTGTTGTAAGTGTTACGGCACAAGTAGTAGGTGGTGGTGCATGGAGTGGTGCTGCTAGTGGTACAATGGAGGGGGTGGCACGCAGTGTATCTTGTGGTGTGGCCGGTGGTGCTGCTGGCGGTGGGACAAAGGGAGCGGCGGAGGGTGCTAATGGCGGTGAGATAATGGGCGTGGCATGCGGCAGTGGAGGTGGTACAGCATGGGCTGTTGCATATCGGATAAGATGTTCTGGGGGCTCTGACGGTGCACACAATGGTGCACGCGGAGGGCTAGGTGATGAAGGCATTGGTGTAGACAATGGTGCTGGCGGAGGGGTTGGTGGTACAGGTAGTGGTACAGGCCGTGGTGAAGCAGAAGGTGCAGACGCATTGGTCATCATGACATCATAGGTTGACAATCCAGACGATGCAGCTGACTCATGTGATTCATCATGGCGTGAGAACTCAGAGTCAAAGGACTACACTGACATGGAGTTGGGAGAGGAGTGGCAGTCCTCGAGTGGGGGTGAGGAGGAGGAGGGGGATTCTTCCTCTAACATGTCTGATGAGGACAATGCACAATCCAAGCATTGTTGTCGTGGTTAATCGTTCTCTATTGTGTGCCATGGCAAGCCCTAGTTATGACCTTATGGTCATGCGTATTCACATTTGTATTATAACCTCTCCTTGCTTCTTTACAACTGTTATTTGTATACCCTTGCAAGTAGTACCAATGACCTTCATCAGTGGTTCAATGAGGGAGAGGAAGATGCACAAGGTGGTGTGGAGGCAACATGTCAAGCAACCAGTGGAGCCACATTTCACCAATTACAACAGAATGCTAGGGATAGCACTGCAACTAGGAATGCTGAGGACATATGGCCATAGATCACGTGGCCAATCCCTGTAATGGTAACTGTGCATCACCCTTTGGGGAGGAGTTCTTTTATGCTATGTGTGACACCTCTAGTGATTCACAGTGTGTGGCATGCAAGATCATTTGCTACGTGTACGGCCTACCAGTGTACGTGCAAATGTAGATTAGCCATGTGTACTTGACTTTCTTGTTCTTTTGATTGAGAAGTAAATGCTTGAGTAAGGTCTTTCTCATGAACTGTGTGTTCTTAAGTGAATGACAAGTATATTGGTGTTAATTGTCGTAAACAGTCAATAAGAATAATTAGTTTCACATGGCATAAATTAAAGGAAGATCAAAGGTTCCAATAAATCATGATGTTGTATGGTTCTAAGAACACATGACTGCCAAAACTGCAGTACGTGTGTGTGCCATCTCCAGACCAAGGGTAACTTGATAATCAAAGGTGACAAAAATGACCGAATTATCCACAACTATTGATGTAACAATGCAGTACAGGAGACAATGATGATGACCCATGTGGTTAAATGCTAACACTACAGTTTCAGCTTGTGCCATCACTAGACAATTGCCATCAGAGTGTGAAGTCCAGGCATGTGAACCGAGGGGCGCCCAGCGTGACGGTCACACGCTGAGCCCTTGGGATAAACCTCCCACCCTCCACCCCTTGGTGTGTGGGCCAACCGTTGAGATGTTGCAGGAACCTATCCTAGCAGCAAGACCGCTGCTGGTGACCGAGGTTCCCGTCGTGCGACTCTCCCGGCGGCGTTTGCACCAAGGTGTGTTGCGGAAGACCTGTAGGACCGAATGGACGTATGCAAAGTGATGCTTGGAAAACAAGGAGAGTTGGGAAAGGAATGGATTTTTTAGAATTGATGGATCAGTACAAGGAAATGTACATAGTCTCTGGGTAGAATTGGCATGCCTAGAACAACCCCTAGGTGTCCTTATGTACCAGCCCTTATGAGCCAGCCGAAAGCTCCTCAGCGCTCCAAAGCCCTCTACCAAGGCGCATTTTTGCAAATAACATTTGAATCATGTATTATGTGTCACGAGCTTTCTAACGCACCAAAGAACACCTCAATCCGTGAAGAAACGGCTAAGTTATGGCCGTTTGAGTGCTCCACGCGTAACGGCCGCTGGCAACAACGCCATCGGAGGTCACGGCCGCCCGAAGCGCCCTTGCTTGCGAATGCAGTTCCAGCCACCATCCCGAAGCGCCCATGGACCCCAATGAACCTTGCCTCATTGGCTAAGCATCCATCCAGGGCCGCTTTGGCTCCAGTGGGCGAGAAAGTCGTTCCGCCATGCTCGAGGTCGAACCGGTCCGTCCCCTGTTTTTTTTGGTGTGCGCCCCCCACCTTTGTACTGCTGTATCTTTCTCGTCCCTGCACCAAATGACCCGGTTCTTGGGTCGATTTTGTACATTTTTCACGTAGAATACAATGGTAGCATCAAAACATGCATTTCAAATCAGCATGATGACGTAATCACCGCCTCGACCGGCGGCTCCCATAACATCACCCCCCCTCCGAGGGCGCACCATCCCGATGCACTCCTGATACGCTCGGAGGACCGTGTTGACATCACCACCCCTGTGGAAATCAGCTTTGGGGATCCAAACAGTTGTGCTCAGAACCATAGCCAATCCATTGCACCAGGTACTCCCACCCGTTACCCCGCCGACGGTATCTGAGAATCTTCTCTACCACGCACTCCTCTTCACCGTCCAACAAGACAGGTGGAGGAGCCTGTCCCCGCGCCATGAAATGTGCATCCGCCTCCTTGTAGACCTTGAGAAGAGAAGCATGGAACACGAGATGGATCCCGTAGTGGTCTGGCAGTTCCAATGCTTAGCTCACCGCGGACCGCTTCTCCTCGACAGGGAAAAGGACCCACCCACCGAGGCTTGAGCTTACCGCTGTCCACCCCCGCCAACTGCAGGTTCCGTGAGCTCAGCAGTACCTTTCGTCCCACCGTGAACTCCTCGGCTGTCCGATGCTTGTCTGATTGCCGCTTCATCTGCTACTGCACCTTGTGAAGCTCATCTCGTACACCGCGTCACACCTCCGTGAAGTCACTTGCAAACTGCTGCACAACGGGTAGGTCCGATCCCGTTGCCATGCCTGAGGGACATGCATGCTGCATCCCATACACCACCTCAAAGGGAGACCGTCCCGAACAGGCGTGCAATCCTGAGTTGTAGGCAAACTCAGCCACCGGGAGCTTGTATTCCCATCCCTCACCGTCCGGCTCCAAGATCCCTTGCAGCAGCTGCTCCATGGTCTGATTGGTGCGCTCAGTTTGGCCATCCGTTTGGGGATGGTAGGCCGATGAAAGAGCCACTCGGGTGCCCAATGTCTTGAAGAGTTCCTCCCAAAACCGGGAGGTGAAGCGCGGGTCGCGGTCCGAGACCATGCACTTCGGCACCCCGTGAAGTTTGATGACGTGTTGCAAGAGGAGTTGAGTCATCTATGTTGTGGTGACCTTCACCGCACATGGAATAAAGTGTGCCATTTTGCTGAATCGGTCTACCACCACTAGCACCATGGTGTTTCTCGTTGCATTCCGTGGAAGACCCCCCACAAAATCAAGTGAGATGTCCGTCCACGGGCGTTCCGGTACCGGTAGCAGCTGCAGTTCTCCTCGCGCCCGTGTCCTCCGTGACTTGATCCTTTGGCACGTGTCACAGCTCCTCACGTACTCTTTGTATTCCGCCCCCATCGTTGCCCACCAGTATTGGCACGCAAGCACCTTGAAGGTCTTGTCGTGGCCAAAAATGACCACTATAGTGCGAGTCGTGCGCCTCCTCCAATAACGCTTTTTGCAAAGACGCACTTCATGGCACCACAATCTGGTTCCCCTTCTCCCACCACCAATACTGGCCATCCCACTTGCACCCCTTCACCGTACTTCCGGCAAATTCCTCGTCCTCCGCATACTCATGTGCAAATAGGCTGCAGATGATTGGAGATCCCGCGAGCACTGTGATCACATGCACGCCCAAGTCCGGGCGACGCGAAATCGGGTCGGCTGGGTTGATCCTCCCTGGTTTGTACTGGATCTTTTAGTCAAAGCCGCCCTCCAGCAACTCCATCCAATGTGCTTGACGACAACTCAGATTTCGTTGTGACTCAAGGTACTTGAGCACGTAATGGTCCGTGTCCACCACACACCGTCGTGCCTCGAGATAGCACCTCCACTGCTTGAAGGCCTGGACCACCGTGAGCATCTCCTTCTTGTGGATTGGGTAGTTGAGCTCAGCCCATTTCAGCTTCTTGGAGTAGTACGCAATGGGCTGCTACCCCTTCCCTTGGTCCTGCATGAGCACCCCGCTAATCGCATAGTCGCTTGCGTCCGTCGCCAACACGTACTTGTGGCTTGTGTCCGGATGCACCAACACCGGGGCTTGATACATGTCAGCCTTCATTGCACCAAAGGCTTGTCCCTCCTTTGCACCCCACTCCCATTGGTGCCCCTTCTTGAGCAAGTCTGTCAATGATTCTCCGATAGCTGCATGCCCCCGGATAAACCTCTGGTAGTATTTCATACAACCCAAAAAAACTTGGATGTCTCACACGCACGCCAGCTCTGGCCACTCCTTCACTGCTTCCACCTTTTTTGGGTCCATGCGGATTCCCCTCCCACTGACAATGTGCCCGAGGAACTCCACCTCCTGCTTGGCGAATTCACACTTGCTGAGCTTGGCAAACAGCCGCTCCTTTCTCAGCACTTCCATCACCGTCTGCATGTGCTCTTGGTGCTCCTCCATCTTTCGCGAGTAGCNCTCACACGCACGCCAGCTCTGGCCACTCCTTCACTGCTTCCACCTTTTTTGGGTCCATGCGGATTCCCCTCCCACTGACAATGTGCCCGAGGAACTCCACCTCCTGCTTGGCGAATTCACACTTGCTGAGCTTGGCAAACAGCCGCTCCTTTCTCAGCACTTCCATCACCGTCTGCATGTGCTCTTGGTGCTCCTCCATCTTTCGCGAGTAGCCAAGGATGTCGTTGAGGAAGAGACCACGAACTGGTCCAAGTAGGGATGGAATACCCGGTTCATCAGCGCCATGAACATAGCTGGAGTATTCGATAGCCCAAAAGGCATCACGAGATACTCAAAGTGTCCATACACGTCTGAAATGCGGTTTTTTGCAGATCCTCCTCCGCAACGCGGATTTGGTGGTATCCTGACCTGAGGTCTAGTTTGCTGAAGACCCGCGCGCCTCATAGGTGGTGAAACAATTCATCGGCCCATGGCAAAGGGTAGCGGTTCTTCACCGTGATGTTGTTGAGTGCCTGGTAGTCCACGCACATCCGCAGCTCTCCTGACTTCTTCCTGACAAACAAAATTGGCGCCGCGTATGGAGACACTGACGGTCAAATGAAACCTTGGTCCACCAACTCCCCCAACTGTTTTTTGAGCTTCGCAAGCTCCGCGTCGTTCATGCGGTTGTAAGACCGCACCGTTGGTGAAGACCCTGGCACCACCTCGATTTTGTGGTCAATGTCGCGTTGCGGTGGCAGCCCTTTTGGTAACTCCTCTAGAAAAAGTCCCCGAACTCCTTGAGCACCTCCCTAACATCGGGAGGCAACTGTGGAGCTCACGCACCTTCCACCGGCTGTCCCTCCACTGCTTTAACTGCTACAATCTGCTACTTTGCTGCTTGTTGTGGATGCACCCATGCCAAGTAAACCTGGTCACCCTTGCGCTCGCACCGCTTCAGCTGCTGCAAGTTGATGACGAGCAGCTGCTTCCCCTCTACCGCCACTTCCGACTCCTTACCCTGACCCCGCCACAACGACAAAGTGAGATTTTTTCCTCCCGCCTTCACAACCACTCAGTTGCACCTCCAATCCACCTCTTGGTTCCAGGCGTGCAACCAATCCCGGCCGATCAAACAGTCGTAATCATCCATAGGGAAAGTGTGGAACTCCATGTCACTCACCAACTTAACCATATGGACCTCGTGCTTGACGAGAGGCCTGCCGCACTCCACTACTCC
>SZWC01003772.1:166728-179015 GCA_023375785.1 Penium margaritaceum
CCATATGGACCTCGTGCTTGACGAGAGGCCTGCCGCACTCCACTACTCCGGACACCGGCCGCGCCTTGGCCGACATCCCCGGCTGTCGTGCGAGCCCTAACCCCATCGTCAACCTGTCGTTGAAGAAGCTATGGCTCGCACCGCTATCCAGCAGCTCGCGTAGCTTCCTCCGACCCTTGAAACTCCCTCAAAAATCTCAAGAACCAGCTCCAAGATGATCCCTGGAAACTGCCGAGTCTCACCTTCATTCCGCAACAGCACTTGAGGCAGCTCCTTAATCGGCAAAAGCCTTTGAGGGCTGGTGCTTTCCTTTGCGGACAAAAGACTTGGAGCAGCAGGTCATCCCCTCTTCACTGCTGCTGCCCGTTTCCTTACTGTGCCTTGCGCTTGGGGCAATCCTGCTTGCGATGACCCTCCTCACCACAAGCCCAGCAGTTGCCTCTCGGTCCCTGTTGCCTGCCCACACCCCGCTGCCTGGCTTGGATTGCATCCACCTCCATGGGCACAGCATGACCCGACTGCACCACCCATGGTTGTGTTGCATAGCTGGCCCGGCATGCATTGTAGCTACCCGCGTCGATGCGTTCCGCTGCCGAGACCAACTCCGCAAAGGTCCGCAACCTGAGCACCGCGAGTTCACGTTGGACGTGCGGCTTCAGGCCGTCATGGTAGCAGTCATATGCCTCTGCGTCCGAGAGGTCGTCAATCTGCACCACCAAAGCCATGAAGCGTGTGGTGTAGTCCTGGACCGATCCGCCTTGCTTGACATACCCTAAAAAACTTTGATTTCGATGTGAACTGTTTTACCCCTCATCGAATTTTGTTGAAAAAGAACTTTCATGGAATTCATAGGTACCACCAAAATAAATCCACAATGAAAATGCCAAAATCAACGTTCTATACCTAGCCTTTTGCTTTTTTGTTTATCGGGCCCAAACACATCTCTGTCTCGTACAACGATCAAAACTTGGTTCTTTTTTTTCGGTTGTCGGTGTTCGACCATGTGTTCAACCGCTGCGGTGGCTTGCAATGCCACGGAAGGGTCCTCGCCACCTTGGCGGGGAATCCTGCATGGCCTCGAAAGCCCCCAAAAAAGGTTGACTTTGAGTTTTGACCGTTCGAAAAATCAAATGGTTGAGTCTTTCATTGGAAAGAAAAAACTGAACCAGCGCTCTCGTCGAATTCAAGGTACCACCTCTGCCTTTTCGTCGAATTCATACGATACATCTAAATAACTTGAACCTGACAAAACTTTTGAACGAATTAATGATGCATCAGGTCGTTTGTCGAATTCATAGTTTTTTAGGGTACTTGATCTTGTCACGTGCGACCCGGCTGCCGTTGAGGAGGTCAAAACGTGCCTAGAGCATAATCTCAAATTGCTCCCACGCCTCTGGTTTCTGCGTCAACGCCCGCGCGCCGAGCTGCACTTCTCGCCCCAGCGGTAGAATCAACAGTGGCTGAAGCTGTGCACCGGCCCCCAGCCCGTCTGGCAACCCAGCGGCGTTCCGCCGACACAATGCCGACTACCACTGCAGCGCCATTCCCCGGAGCAGCGTAGGAGTATACTCCAGTCTTGTGGCATCTTCTCTCATGGGAACGCCCAACACCATGAAGTTTGAGTTCACCGTAAAGAGCCACTCGCGCGCACTGTCCTTGCCGGTGTACAACTCCGGCTCCATCGGCTTGGGCCATCGAAAGGCAGGTACGGATGCCAATGCAACATCCCCCAACACACTGCTCCCTTGGCCGATGTATCTTGCCTCAACCTCCGCGTGCAGCTGCTGGTTCTCTTGACGCAACTCGTCAAGAGGACGCCGGACCTCCTCCATGAGGTAGGCCTGGTTGTATGCCGCTGCCGCCATGGTTCCGGTTGTGACAAAAGATTTATGGCCAAACGTAGATGTTGCAGATCTGCTGCCTCCCTTGGGTCCGCGCAAAGCTGAGCATACGTCCACAGGCTCTGATACCAAATGTGAACCGAGGGGTGCCCGGCGTGGCGATCACACTTCGAGCCCTTGGGGTAAACCTCCCACCCTCAACCCCTTGGTGTGTGGGCCAACCGTTGAGATGTCGCACGACCCTCGACTAGCAACAAGACCACTGCTGGTGACTGAGGTTTTCGTCGTGCAACTCTTTCGGCGGCGTTTGCACAAAGGTGCGCTACGGAAGACTTGTAGGACCGAATGGACGTGTGCAAAGCGATGCTTGGAAAACAAGGAGAGTTGTGCAAGGAATGATTCCTTTAGAATTGATGGATGAGTACAAGGAAATGTACAGAGTCTCTGGGTAAGATTGGCATGCCTAGAACAAGCCCTAGGTGTCCTTATATACTAGCCCCTATGAGCCAGCCGAAATCTCCTCGGTGCTCCAAAGCCCAGTACCGGGGTGAATTCATGAAAATAACACTTGCATCATGTATTACGCACTAAAGAATGCCTCAATCGGTATAGAAATGGCTAAGTTATGACCGTTTGAGTGCTCCACGTGTAACAGCCGCTGGCAGTACCGCCAGCAGAGGTCACAGCCGCCCGAAGTGCCCTTGCTTGCGAATGCAGCTCCAGCCGCCATCCCGAAGTGCCCATGGAACACAATGAACCTTGCCTCATTGGCTAAGCGTCCATCCAGGGGCGCTTCGGCTCTAGTGGACGAGAAAGTCGTTCCGCCGTGCTCGAGGTCGAAGCAGTCCGTCCCCTGTTTTTTTGGGTGTGCGCCCCCCACCTTTGCACGACTGTATCATTCTCGTCCCTACACCGAATGACCCGGTTCTGGGGTCGATTTTGCACGGTTTTTCAAGTGGAATACAATGGGAGCATCAAAACATGCATCTGAAATCAGCATGATGACGTAATCACCGCATCGACCGGCGACCTCCATAACAAGGCAAAATGGAGTACACAAGTACAAGTGGGTAACTTGATTAAGAGAGTTCACAAACATGACTGAATTATCCAACACAATTCATAGTGACCTAGGGTTTCATGCATCCCATGGTTGGTATGATGAACAAAAAAGTGAACTACACCTGTACTTTCCTTCAGGAATACGATATCTTACGTGCACTAGGTACGGTTACATCCGCATGGAAAGTGTGGCTCGGACGAGATCCATGGCTGCCAGAGGTGTGGTTAGTTTGATAAGATCGGACTGGGAAATGGCCACCCCAAGAGCCATACCATCTGTTCAGGTGTCAGTGGGGATGTGGACTCAGGTGGATGTTGGACGCCGGACCTCCTAGTACGAGCCACTTTATGATCACATTGTTCCTTAATTGTGACCCATGCCCGGTGGGTGACGAAAGGGTACCTCTACCATGGAACACCCCACTCACGATGTTCAACGTAGTTCTTCCGCCCCTCGGTTGACATGTCGTATGAGCCATGGAGACCGGATGGTTGTCACATGACAAGTTGAACAAAGTTGAAGTCAGAAAAATGTGCATTTATGAACTTGTAACTATGCACAACGACAGTGCGGGCCGGTACATTGTACTGGTTTGAAACTTCAACGAGTGAATCAACGTGATCCAAGTTCATTGCGCAAACCACTGCCAAACGGGAGCGTAACTAAAACTTCAATTGTGTCTTACATTGTATATGGTTTGCAAGTAACGGTAGAGAAGAAAGTATTCGTCAAACTGTGATTGATTTACAAACCGTGGATCCGGGTATCCAATGCAAGGGCGTCAATGGCGCCAGATCATCCAGTCAGCACAAACTTGGTAGCAATTGAATGGATAATGGACTATGTCAGCAGCGCCTATCAGTGGACCTCCGCTGCTGGGGTAACAACTGACACCGTGGCATGCCACGTAGCCAGATAGCTACTGTACCTTTTCGATGAAGATAAATCATCCACTTGGGGTCCATTCTGATGTTATTGCGATGTTCAGTCCTGCCTCTGGCCCGCATGAAAAGTGGGTATCGGAGTCAAGTCTGGAAAAGTGGTCAATGGGTGCCTCTTTTTAAACTTTGGACAGAGTGTGCACTGGTTGAAATAAGTGGGGAGAACAATGTTTCCCTTACCAAAAAGTGGATGTATAAGTCTTTTTTCTCCTAATACTGGCTGATACGTCAATGAAGGTCTCAATCGTGGGTACCCGACGCAGAACGATTTCAAATGGTGGGTAAAAAGGATTTGGTCCCTTGGAAAAATGATTTTTTTTTAACATACATCACAGGCTATAATGCACAAATCAGCAGTCCAGCATGGTAGAGTACACTCGGCATTTCTGAGAAATAATCACCGATACAAATCTCGTCCCTGATGAATTCTATGCCTACTACGATGACGACCTCAAAAGCAACAACCGACAAGCAATCACCGTACTTGGCATCGAGGATGACCTTTTGTGAATGATTGTATGAGCCTCAGCATTGTCAATGCGCCAGCATTGACAATGCTGACGACAACATCCGAATGCAGGATTCCAATGGCTGGAAATCCCAAGGCCACAATTCATACACTGGTAGAGGGAAGTTGCTGACGGTGGAAACCTCATCTTCCATGGAGATTGAAAATGTATATCAACTTGATCAACTGTGCTAGGCTTGCTGAAAGCTGGGTTGCACCTCGCTTGGCTGTTTGAAATGGCAGCACCATGCCCAAAAGGGGGGAAGAAACAGAGAAAAAGTGAGGATTCGGGGAACGACAAAGGGCAAGAGTGGATTTCGGAACTCCCGTCCGGTCAGAAAACTCTACATTGACCGGTCGCCCATCTTAGCGGTTCACATTGCCGCCGACGAGGGTTCCTAAGATTGCAGAATTTGACAAGGGGTACGAGGATGACCGGCCACCCATACTGCTATGAGCACAACCGATGGGATGTAGAAGTCGTAGAATGGTAGCGGCACCACAAGATGGAGGAGCTTCTAACACTTTAGTAATCAACACCATTGTTTGGAAGCTGGGTTTGTAGACCAAATCACAGATGTTTCAAGGAAAACCCATCGACGGATGATTGCAGATCCGCAGACTTTGTGAAGCTCACTGGTTATACATCAAAGATTTGCACAACGTAATGGTCTAGAGAATGTGCCCAATGAGCGACCACAAAACCATACTCGGCTGGGATTTCCCGTACCAGCACAATCCACAAGTAGACTGCATAGCGAATCAGTCTACATCATTAATGACAGAAATAGACACCTATATCAAATTGCGTGATCCATGATGTAACTACGGTTATGGGAAACAATGGAGATGGAAGTAGCAGAGGAAGTGGTAGCAGTTGGAAAATGCAAGTCGATATCACATGATGTAGCCAAGGAATATGTGCAACGGGGAGGACAAGTGTGGCTAGTTCACGTGGAAGCAAGGGAAGAGGTAGCAATTGTAGCAGCAGACGCAACTGCACCAGCATTCACTCCTCAAAAGTTCGGAGGATTTCGCACCACTTGTCAATGACTTTGAAGGGATTTTCCCAGACAAACTGTCCTGGGAGTAACCATCGCAATGAAGTGTCGACAAGAAAATAGACCGTAATCTGGACAGCAGAGCGATTGTGAAGGGGACCAATCAGACAAGGGACCACGAGCTGACTGGACTCAAAATGCAGTTGGATAAGATGCTCCTTCAGGGGTTCATCAGGCCATTCACGTCACCATATGCATCGCCTATGCTTTCTGTGAAAAAAAAAAAGAGAGATGTGAATATGCGCGGACTACCGTTCATTGAACATTATCGCCATAAAGAACTGCTACCCTCTTTCATGAGCAGACAAACTCTTTGACCAACCCCGCGGATCCAGAATTTATACAAAAATCCACCTACGCAACAATTATCATTAGATGTGTGTATTTGATAAGGACATTGAGAAAAGATCATTTCGTACTAGTTACGGACACATCAAGTTCACGCTGATGCCGTTTGGACTCACAAACCCCGTTGCAACATTTAAAGCAGCAATGAACACCATTCTTCAGGCATGCCTTGATGACTTTGTCGTGGTGTATCTTGACGACATCCTGGTGTACAACTCCCTTATGGAGGAGCACAATGGACACCTCCAAAAAGTCCTTGAGATTTTACAAAGAGAAACTTTTCACAAAAAAACTCTCAAACTGTGACTTCAATTGTCATTCGATCGACTTTATTGGCCACATCATCGGCGATGGATGGATAACCATGGACCCAAAAAAGTGGAGGCGGTCACTCATTGGCCGACACCGAACAACGGTCGGCATGTCCAAGTGCTTTTGGGATCCTACAACTACTACTGTCGATTTGTAAAGGACTACATCCGAGTATCAGCATGTCTCTCCGATCTCACACGTAAAACCACTGAGTTAAATTGGTGGAACGACAGATAAGAAGCATTTAATTCTTTGAGGAACGCTCTGACTTCAGCACCAACCCTTCGATGGATGGATCCAACAGTGGACTACATTATGGCCACCATCGTATCCGATCAAACAATCAGAGCCATCCTCCATGACAAAGGTGGTGGAGAATGACCAGACGAGTACTTGTCATGAAAACCATGCAGGCTGGAATACAACTACGTGGTGCACAAAAACAAAAGCATGCAGTCGTGCATTCGTTCAAGACGTGATGGTGTAACTCGGAATGCTGGCAATGAATTGTCCATACTGACCACCACGGAATCAAATATCTCAAGACTCAGCCAAATCTGAGCAGTTGACAAACACGATGGATGGAGTTCCTCGGGTCCAGCTTTGACTGTGATATTGAGCACCAACCTGGAAAAGTATATCCAGCCAATGCTCTGCGTCAGCGACTATACTTGATGGCCAAGATCCAAACACCACTCGTTGAACCAGACCCGTACCTCCGCAGACTATCCGTGAAGGGTTATGGGGAGTTTGTCGGGTATAGAGAACCAAGTTTTGGTTTGACGATCCTTACTTGTGATAAAGATTCAATTGCCAAGTCGTCGTATGGCCAAACTACAACGAATGCTAGTGGAGGAGTACCACGACACAGGTCGAGGTGGACACTTTGGCAAGGACAAGGCTTTTCCGAAACTGGCAGAATATTACTAGTAGGATATAGGCAGACATGACAAACTTCAGCAAGTCATGCAAAATTGACACGCGAGGCCACCAGGGCTACTTCAATCCCTTCATGCTCCAACGGAGCCGTGGGTCCACATCAGCATGGATTTTGTGTCGGGCATGAGAACACAAAAAATGTGTTGGATTGAATGAATGTGTGACAGCTAGGACAACTTGTGGCCTAAGTAGAAAAATAGGAAGCTAAACAGTAAGTGGGGTGAGGTGAGGTGCTGTGAAGGTGAGGTTGTGGGGAGGTAAGGTGGTGGGAAGGTGAGGTGGGGAGGAGGTGGGGTGTGGAGGTGATGTGCGGAGGTGAGGTGGTGGGAAGGTGAGGTAGGGAAGTGAGGTGGTGGGAAGGTGATGTGGTGGGAAGGTAAGGTGGTGGAAAGGTGAGGTGGTGGAGAGGTGAGGTGATGGGAAGGTGAGTTTTCCCAGATTTAGGGGAAGGAGAATGCAGGGTGAAATGGTGGTCTAGCCTGTTTGGGAAGAGGGGCAATGTGGAACAGTCCCTAGATGGGATAATGCATGGATTAGGTTTGGGAATGAATGGGTGGGGTAGTCCAAGAAGGGGCAAATAGGCGGGGTGACCTTGTGGGGGGCAAAATGGTGAGCTGGGTTGGGGAATAATGCTCATGGGGGCATTTGAACCTGTGATGTGAGTCACAAGAATCACTGTAAAAAGCAAGAGACTCAGATTTCACTGACATTTTGTGACGCAATTGCCTGCCACTTCGGAGAGCTATGACACCATCCTTGTGGTGATGGACAAATTCAAAAAATTTCGCACTCCATTTGGACCACCACCACCGTCACCGCAAAAGAAACAACTTATCTGTTTCTAATGTAGACCACATGGCTGCATGACGTGCCACGTACCGTCATCAGCAACAGAGACAGCTGCTTCACTAGCCGTTTTTGGCACGGATTGATGACGCCTTCCGGCATTCGGATCCAGATATCAATGAAGTTCCATCCTCAGACCGATGTACAGACTGAGCGGACCAGTTAAACGCTCAATCAACTTCTCAACACTTCATGCTAGCCTCATGACAGTGATTTGGTAACAAAACCACTGACAGCCAAACTCGCATACAACTCTGCCACTTCCACAACAATGCATAAAACTCCGTTCAAGGTTATCTACGTGAAAATTCCCACCACACCGGCAAGAATCTAAAGTAATATCCCCACATTTGGATTTCTTTAGTGTTTGGGAGGAAGAATGAAAGACGCTCACAAAGACACAAGACATCACATGAAGTGAACATCATATTGACATCACAACAATGACATATGCATTGCTGGAGATCGAGTCTTCCTTAGCTTGGTGAATATCAAACTACGTGGGCAATACTTCACAAATCTCAAAACTTTATGGCTGGGCCTGTTTGAGATTGAGGAAATGCAAAACCCCAGTCATCGCTCACCTTCACCTACCAGATAACATGGCGATTCTCCCAGTCTTCCACGTCAGCAAGCTCAAATACTATTGGGATTCTAGCATGTTATTTCCCAGTTGAGACATCTCTCCTACGCCTCCTAACCAAGTGGATGGAGATACGGAAGAAGTGATTCAGGAAATCCATGGACATCAACACTGTGGAAAAAAAAACCAAACATCTGGTCAAGTGGCACGGCTGCGACGTCGTGCAAAATAGCTTGGGATCCTACAACAACCTCTGAGATGTAGATCCTCTCATCGATGACTGCTACCATCATCACCGGTCTGAGTCTGCTGACATACGTGGTTGTCGTAACTAAAAAGGGAGGAAGTGTTACGTCTTAGACGTACACGAGTCCTTAACCTACGCAAGTGGTTGTTTCTATCATTGCATTCATGGCCCATCGTGCATCGACCTCAGGACTTTTACGCCAATCAACCAAGGGCATTTCGGCCATCTGGCTCAACCTCGTGTTTTTTAGTTTTGAAGGTTGTAACACCTCAACCATTTCCTAGAAGGGTCAACGGTATCACGAAATGCTTCACTGTTTCAATAGTGTTCCGTCAACATCTCGACGACGCTATGATTTAATTAGACCATGCTTTGATATTCTTTGAACCCCCAAGTTCTTGGCAGATTTTCTTGACCTCGCACGACACGACGTCGCATGTGTTGCTCAGCTCAAACACCAAAGACCAAACATGTACCTCATTGTGATTCTTGTCGTTTTATGTATATGCTTGGCATGATCTACACTTATCATTGAAGTGCATTTATTAATGTATACAAACTATCAATGTGTTCCAATTCCTTGTATTGTCTTGGGCTCCGCACCTCATCCCTGTGAACCACCCATGTTCAGCTCGGGAAAATTCTACATGAGGTTTTGGTAGTCCTATCATTCGTACCCTATTTCTCATGTACCCCCATAGCTCTACACCTCATGTTGAGGAAATTTTGGTCCACTGCACTGACGGACACAGTGTTTCTCTCAACAAGTTTCCAACACCTTCGACCGCCTACCAAAGGGGTCGATGAAACTGCTGCGCACCTTATTGACCTGTTGAAACGGACACAATGTATGCAATGTTCCTTGTTTTGGCTGTTCATTTACCGAAGCCCTGCCACATGAAATGAACTATCTCAATGATTCCACTTCCTCTTTGCATTCATGGTATAGCGGGTGTTACACTAAACAAAATGAAAGTGGTTCGCAAGTAGAACCTGTGAAACAAAAGACAAGTAGAAGAATGGGACACTTTCATAACTTGTAATCAGCACTAAGTGAGCTTTAATGACAAGTGTCCGAACTTTCGAGGAAATAGTCCACAATAGCAGAAAAAAAAATGAAACATACTTGAGGTATTGGGCGCTTGAGTCCAGCGGCTTGTGTGATGCCATAGTCCTAGAGGATGCTTCAACAAACTTTGCTAAGATTTAAGAAGTTTTTCAGAATGTTATGGAACTTCTTTGTGAGAGTATAATTTCGTCAAGAAGTCTTTCATGTAGTATTAAAACATGTATATCATTTCTGATACATTGATTGACACATGGAAAGTGGCCGAGCCTTTTAGAAAGGTTTGGAACAAAACACCAGACGCCAAGCTTGTTGGTCAAAATTTCCTCAACTGGACAGAATCAAGTTTGAAGGCCGAAGTTTGGGGGCCATGAGTTTTAGCACAAATTTAAATGCATGCAATGTCTACAGAATATTGTATGTCAGAAATGTAGAAATTCATCCCCATTTAGCTATGAAATCACGGCATGCTGCAAGACGTAGGTCCATGTCGGCAAAAGCAGGTGTCTATCTGCCGATCGACGTCCTATATGTTGATGGAAGGCTTTTGTGCAAGGCACCATAGTCCTGCCACTTGACAAGATACATCATCACTTTCCTCATTGAAAATGTCAAAGAATATCTTTGACTTCATACTCCATGCCCTTGTCCACTTTGAGAAGTGGAAACAGAGGTACGTCTCTGTTGGGCAAGTGCTCTCTTGGGTCTCAGTAATGTGATGTGGAACACTGGGTGGATCGCCATGCTTTCAGGAAGGAACATCTTTGTGATGGCATGTGTCTACATTTCTTTGTCTGTGATTAGTCCTATCTACTTGAGTTTGAGCTTTTCACAATCATATCCTTGGAATGTGACATTTTTTGAAATGAGTAGGACAAAATCATTAACATGGAACTCAATGTTGGTCCAATGCTTGTCATCCATTTGCTTCATTGCTGTTTGGATCTTCATGAAATTTTTGTGAGTCTCATCCTAGATGCTTTGGAAGTCTTGCTGCTAGACGCAGACTGCTTCCATGTTTTTTGGACTCTGCAAATCTTCCGAAGTTGCACGTACTTTGTTGTAGATCACTTCAAATGGAACTATCCCTTCGCTATGAAGGTAGCGAGGTTGTACGCGAGCATGGTGGTTGGAAGCTTGACCTCTAAGTCTGTGTTGTGTGGCTTGCTCACCATTGAGAGCAGCTATTGAAGGATTTTATTTGTGCGCTCAATTTTCCTGTAGGTCTAGAAATGGAAGGCCGTCAATAGCTGGATACAAGAGACGTAGCGATTCATGAGCTCCTGCTTGAATCTAATGTTGAACCTCCCATCTCTGTTGCTTGTGATGGAGGGAATGCCGTGTAGATTAACGATGTTATTAAGGAAAAATCACACTCTTCCCACGCAGTGGGAAATTGTCATCTTTAGGATGAAGTAGGACATTTTGGGGACCAGTCCACCACCACAAGGATTGCGTCAATCCCTTTTGGTATGATGGACAAACATTTTTTGACTTAGAGTATCGACACACGTTTCACGTATTGAAGTAGTTTACGGCATTGGTTTGCATCTTGTGCCACCGGGAGTACTTCCAATCTGCTTGTGCTTGCCAGTCCGTCCACCTAGACACATGTAGTGGTATTCCCCCAAAAACATTTGAGATGGCTCGTCGCTGGGTGGTACTCTGACCCGACGAGTGAATCTTTGTTGCCAGACTGGTTTTTTAAATCAAAGACGTCTTGTTGTTAATCGAGAATCCCTCATAACCCATTATGAGGGATAATGAGGCTTCCTTGGAATCTTTGTTGTCTAGTCAAGCAACGCATGTGATGCTGCATTGTGAGATATTGCTTAGAGAAATTCCGCCAAGAAGTTGGCAGTTTCCAGAGTATTGAGGCTCTTTCAAATAAAATTCTAGCACCATTGAGAAGTTGTCTAAATAGTGTCCAAACATTGGTACAGTTTTTGATAGTTAATAGAACTATCAAAAACTGTTGACTATTGTGGAAAGTGGTTGAACCTATCAGAGCCTTTTGGAAGAAAACACTGGAGGTGGGGACAACTGGCCTCAATTTCCTCCGTCAAACAACGTATGAATCCCGAGGTCAAAGTGCAGTGGGCTGTGAATGTAGAGAGAGGAATGCACACAAGTGAAGTTTTAAAACTCGTGTATTTCAGGGACATACTAGTCTGGAAGGGCTGGTTCCGCACTCCTCCTTCACGATGGCAAAATCTAGCAAGAGGCATGCTCGCGCTGGCCACCGTTAGGCCTGGGGGGCGGCTGGTTGGGTGGTCCGCGGCTAGTCAAATTTCTGGCCGCCGTTCACACGGATGTTGATCAAGCGTCGGCTGGTCAACCGGCGGCCAGAAGGCCACGGAGTCTCAAGGCTCAAGGCTTATGTTATGTAGCCAACGAGCTCGCTCCTCCCTCCTTACTATTGTAAGTGAATGAGGGCCAGGAGTGGGAACCAGAGAGAGAGAGAGAGAGAGAGAGAGAGAGAGAGAGAGAGAGAGAGAGAGAGAGAGAGAGAGAGAGAGAGAGAGAGAGAGA
>SZWC01003773.1:42838-56801 GCA_023375785.1 Penium margaritaceum
CAAGCCATGAGCCAAGCGGGATCAGCACCGGGTGGGACCAATGCTGGAGGCAGTGGCGACCCCACTGGCGTTGGTGCTGGTACCGGTGCCGGCGCTAGTGGGGGAGGCGGTGCTGTCACGGTGACATGGGACGATATCAGCAGGGCCATGTCCTAGAAGGACTTGACACCGCCGACTTTGGGCGCGCGAGACTTCCTAGCATGGAAGGACGTCTTTCTGGCGTGGGCGGCGGAGCACGGGCTGGAGGAGCTTTACCTTTCTCCGCCCGTCGACGCGACTAAGGATCGCGTCTTACTTCGGGCTTTCAACGCCCTAGTGCGAGCCCTGCCCGACAATCAATCATATGCCATTCGTCATTTCCGCTTCGGCGGTAAAGGGGAGGACCCATCAGATCCACGCAATGGTGCTCCCCGTCCCTATGAGGCATGGCAGCACCTCGCCACACGTCATAAGGAACGGGGAATGGCACTTGTGATCTCGCTGCGTGATAGACTTCGACGCCTTTGCCCCAAGCCGGGGGCGCCCATTGCAGATTACTGGGATGCAGCGATGGACCTTCGTCGCCGCATCATCAGGCTCAGAGCATCCTGCTCAGTGCTCGAATGGCTGGACCCGGTTCTGCTCCATCTTGGAGAGCCCTATAGAGAGTTTTTTCCGGGGACTCTTGCGACGTCTCCGTGTGACAGACGTTGAGAGCACGGACCTTGCTAAGGTTTTTGAGGAACTTCGACACTATGAGGACATACTTCGTGGGGAGGAGCGACAGACTGACACCCCAGCAGCCAGCGCCTTTGTCCATCAGTCCTCGTCAGGTGCCACCACTGGAGCTGGATAGGGAGGAGGCAGAGGAGGAGGAGGCTGGGACCATGGAGGAGCAGGCAACCAGTCAGGCGGAGAACGGGGATGTGGTCGGGGCGGTGGTGGAGGGCACACATGCAACTACTGCGGCAAGTCTGGCCATTTTTGGCGTGCATGCCCAGATCTCCAACGCAGCAGAGGTTTGCTACTCCGGTGCTTCGTCTGCAGCTCGGCCACCATTTGCAGCCACCGGCATGGTCGACGCCAATGTCCACAGGACCCGGAGGCACTGTACCCTTCGGCAGTGTCACCTATGTGTCACCTCCGCTACAACTGCCGACGGGCCCTCCACTTCACTAGGGGCCACTCCCGCTGTACCAGGGACCCTTCTACGCCCCGCCAAATGCTGCAGTCCCAGTTCCTAAGCCGGCATGGGCGCAGTGTCTCTACGCGGACATGGCCGAGTCACAGTAGTTAACAGCCAGAGCACCCGCGGCTGGGTGGACAGCACCCATGGAACTGCAGACTCCAGAGCCAACAGCCATGCCACAGTCGTCAGGTCAGCGGCTGGCGCACACTCATGTCACCACATCGCACACACTCCCAATGCATGAATAGTTGTTTGACACTACAGCGTCGCATCACATGTCACCACACCGCCAGCTGTTTGTGTCGCTGTATGCTGCGCATGATGTTGAGGGGGTGAAAACAGGGTTTGGGGAGGTGCTGAAGGTTGCCGGTATGGGCACAGCGGCGTTGCAAGCACCTGGTGGGGTACTTTGGCTGACTGGTGTTTTGTACGTTCCCAAGTTGAAAGTGAACTTGCTGTCTGGGGGTCGATTGGATTGTCAAGCAGACATGTCCACTCTCACGCAAAAGCAACGCTGCATGCTCTTTGATGCTGCTGGTGCACTGTTGGTTGATGGCCCCTTGCACGATGACATGTTGTACCGACTCACTCTCTTTCCACTGACACAAACACACTCACACCGACCACAGACGCATGTCATTACTACCACCGATACAAAGCACACAGATCTGCTGCACCGCCGACTGGCACACATCAACACTGACTTAGTCACGGACATGATCAAACACACAGCCGCACATGGTCTCAACCCCACAGACTACCCACACGGTCTAAGTGCAAGCGCATGTCTCGACTGTCAGGAAGGCAAAGCTCACAGACAGACCTTCCCCAGGTCTGAGAAGGTGTGCAATGCACCCCTTGAACTGGTCCATGCAGATCTAACTGGGCCAATGCCCGTGCCCTCGGTTCAGTACGGGTCACAGTACATTCTCACCCTTACAGACGATTTCAGCCGCTTTCGATGGGCGTTTTTGCTGAAGTCGAAATCGGATGCTCAACGAGCCATTGCAAAATGGATACCGCTCGCTGAGCGTCAGACCGACTGCAAGCTACCGCGCTTGCGCACAGACAGAGGAGGAGAGTTCATGGGCACCTTAACTGCAGAACTGAAAGTCAAAGGTATTGAGCATCAAACTACTGCACCGTACACACCATAACAAAATGGTGTGGCTGAACGGTGGCACAGAATCCTCGGTGATGCATTACGCACCCTGCTGGGTGAATCAGGTTTGTCCTTTGGTTTCTGGGAAGAAGCCGTCAAGTACGTGACCTGGGTATGGAACAGGATGCCACAAGGGCCCTTGCCCAAGTCGGTCACACCATGGGAGCGGTGGTTTAAAGAAAAGGCAGACCTTCGACCAGCAAGAGTATGGGGCACCATGGCATGCGTGTGGTTTGCACAGCCGCAAAGAGACCACAAACTCAGTCCACGTGGTCAATGGTGCATCTTTGTAGGGGTCTCCCATGCATCCAAAGCATGGCGATTCTGGGACCCCATCAACCACAGCTTCCTTGAAAGTAGGGATGCTTGCTTTCTGGAGCATATGCCCTACAAACAGTACGCTACGTAATGTACCGCACATCACCATGCCTGAACAGTACCCAGACTTTGTGAGCGTCCCTGTGTTTGTCCCTCACACGCCCACAGTGCCCTCTGGGAAACCCCAGCATCAAAGGAATACTGAAAGGGCATCATCTGTGCCCACAGATCTACTGACGCCCACTGACCTACTGAGTACAGACTCCAGTGCTCCCCACACACCCCCTGGGCTACACATAGGAGGGTCTCAAACCAGCACAGAGAATGCTGGGACGCCGTCGCCACAACCCGTGTGACGCTCCTCATGAAATGTACAGCGTGTGAACTACAGACAGTTTTATCACACAGCTGGTCCAGTTTCTGTGGACCATACCATTGTGGAGCCACAGACCCTTACTAAGGCGAGGGGGCGCGCTGATGCGGCGGAATGGGAGAAGGCCATGGTAGCCGAGTTGAATGCCCTTCTGGAGCACGGTATGTTCAAACTTGTTCCCTTGCCACCTGGGCGCAAAGCCATCGATGTCAAGTGGGTGTACAAGCTGAAAAGAAACTTGGCAGGACTTATCGAGAAGAACAAAGCGAGGTTGGTGGCAAAGGGCTTGCACCAAGTACCAGGTCAGGACTTCACTGAGACCTATGCCCCAGTTGGGAAGTACAGCACTAGTAGAGCACTGCTCGGTGTAGCGGCACATGAAGACTGGGAAATTCAACAAATGGATGTAAAGAAATGCCTTCCTCAATGGTCCACTAGAGGAGGAACTATATGTCAAGCAACCCAAAGGGTTTGATGATGGTACAGATCGGGTGTGGCTACTTCTGAAGGCTCTCTATGCGCTCAAGCAAGCACCACGCTACTGGAGCAAAGAGATACGGCGCACACTAGAATCTGGAGGGTTTATCCAAAGTCTGAGCGACCCTTCTCTCTTCCCGCGCTGGCATAACGGTCTTCCAGTCGCCTTATTGGTCTATGTGGACGACCTCCTTATCTTGTCACCCACTATCTCCCTCATAACAAAAACAAAGAAGCTGCTCACCACGCATTACAGCATAATAGACCTGGGTGAGGCAACAAACTTCTTGGGAATGACTATCGTCAGAGACAGGACTGCTCGCACCCTCACCCTGCACCAAGGACGGTTCATCGCACATCTTATGACACGATTTCAGAACCTAGGACAGCATCTGCCACGACAGCACTCACCGATGAGCCCTGATGTGTATGCACATCTTTTGGATTCAGACACCACCGACTACGGACCGGACTGTGACCCCACTCTATACAGGCAAATCACTGGGAGTTTGTCTTACCTTGCGTCCACAATACGTCTTGACATCTCCTGCGTAGTGAATGTGCTAGCACAGTTCAGTCAACAACCGCGCAGCACACATCTCAAAGCATTCCTTAAGCTGCTGCGCTATGTGATGGACACTGCTCAACTTGGTCTGGTCTTTGCACCCTCAGTGAGTCCCTTGTTGGTTGGGTACTGTGACAGTGACTATGCACGTGATCGTGGGGCACGCAGTCGTGGGGGCTATGTGTTTCGTGTGAGGGGTACGGCAGTGTCGTGGCAAAGTGCTAAGAAATCGTGCATGGCTCGTAGTGTGGCAGAAGCTGAGTACATGGCACTGGGTGAAGCTGCGTGTGAATGTATCTGGCTGACGCGCCTCCTTGAGGAGTTGGGGCTACACACGCATGCTGTGGCACTGCATAGGGACAGTTCAGCTGCACGCCGCATTGCCGCAAATGATGGTGTGCTGCATCCTCGCACTAAGCACATCAGTGTGGAATACCATTTTGTACGTGAAGCAGTAGAAGTAGGTGTTGTCCAAGTTTGTTCCATTGGTGGCGATGCCCAGCTGGCCGATTTCCTTACCAAGGCACTCCCATCTTCAGCACTGCATCTCCAACTTGGGCACCTTGGCTGCATCCCCACCGCACTCACGTCCAAGGGGGCATGTTAATCCCCTATGTATATATTTTCCCTCCGGTGTGGACCTGAGTGCGTAGGGCATGCTGACCCAGAGAGTGGAGGCGACGCACCTTGAGGCGCCGACGACTTGTCACGCCGGACGACCATTGGCACCCATTCGTCCGGCGTCCCTCGTGTGCTCACCTCCCTCTCACAGCATTGCCGCTTTACTATTCTTATTCTGCTTGTGTAACACTGGAAACAGTCACGTGAACCTAGATTAGTCCACTGCTTGTTATTAACACTCTTTGTGTTTTGGGAAGCAAACCTAGGTTGGGGCAGTCTGCCCCTTTTTGTGTGACAGTCGATGGTTTTGCCCTCGATCGAGGTTGGTGGGCCAGCGAGCTTCTCTCGCTGGCCCAATGGGTGGGTCTCGCTGCTCGAGACTCACCCACTCGAGCTCTTTGTTGCTCTAGCCCGACACTTAGGTTTTTCTGACCGAAACCATGGCTGATGTGCAAACCTAATTGTAGCTTGCTCATCTCTCAACCAAATTGAGTGGGAATTGTTGCAATGGAATCGTAGCAGTCTTCTCAGGGGTGGCGGTTGCAGGTGTGGCTACTGCTCCAAGCGGTAGATGACCCAGCCCTCGGAGCTGGTAAGACTCGAATCCGCCGTCGATCCTACGGGGTGAAGTGCTCGCACCAATCCACGGGCCCCAGGAAGACGCCGGTCCACAATGCGTCTCGAAGCGGAGATCGCTGCCGACGACAGTCCGCTGTCAGCTTTGAAGGCAAAAGTGCAAGCTCTCGCGTAGCCGCCGCACTAAGTAGTCATCGACACTCCACTGCCTGATGCTGCTATTGCGGCTATGAAGCTGCGGCTATTGCGGCGGTGGTAGTTGGAAGATTACCCTTTTTCTGTCTGTTCTTTTTTTCCTTGCCCACGGCCCACCCCCCTTTTTTTTCTTGTGCCCTCACCCTCCAACCCCCCCTTTTTTTCTAGTTCTCCCCTCTAATCGCCTTAAGCCCTCGCCCTTCTTTTTTGGTTGCTTTTTCTCCTTTTTGTTCTTTCACTCTCTTTCAGGCGTACCCCTTTTCATATTTTTTGTGACCCCCCCTTTTTCTCGATTGCCCCTAAAGTGGGAAATAGGGGAAAATAAGGAGGTGGGGGGTGTCCGGCTTGTCCGGCCCTCCCTCCCGTGCACGCTCGCTCGCTCGCTCGCTGAGCGAGTGAGTGAGCGAGTGGGTGTGGGGGGGGAGGAGGGGGCGAGGGGGGGGTCCTGTCTGCCCCTCTCACCCGGCCACTCCGTCGGTCGGCCGACGGGGCCGACGGGGCTGAGGGGGCCCACGAGGCCGACGTGCCCCCTCCAAAGGGCCCCTTGGAGGGGCTCGGAGGGGCCCTCGGAGGACCCCCCTGAGAAGGGGAGGAAGGGAGAGGGGGTGCGAACGGGGCCGACAGGCCCCCTCAGAGGCCCTCCCCCTTAGAGGAGGGCTGCGAGGCCCTCCTCGTAGCGGTAGCAGCAGCTGCAGCGGCAGGTGTAGCTGATGCGGTTGCTGCTGCCGCAGATACTTCTGCTACTGCTGCTGCTCTGCGCGGCAGCTGCTGCCACTGCTTGTTGCTGCCGCTGCGGCTGTTGTTGCTACTTGTTGATGTCGACGTTGCTGTTTGCTACTGTCGTTGCTGCTGCTGCTACTGCACGTTGCTGCTGCTACTGTCGCTGCTGCACGCTGCTACTGCTGCCGCCGCTGTTGTAGTGGCTACTACTGCTGCTGCTGCAGCTGCTTTCGCCGCTGCTGCTGTTGTAGCAGCTGATGCGTTGCTGCAGCTGCCTTCACCGCTGCTGCTACTGCTGCTGTCGCTTTTGCTGCTACTGTCGCTCCTGTGGCTCCTGCTGCTGTTGCTTTTGCTGTTGCCGCAGTCCTAGTGCTGATATGCGCGGCTCACCGCCCCTGTGGCATTCGCGTGCAGTCGCTTCGCGCTCCCTCACGTTGCTGCCGGTGTGGTGCCACATGGCACATTCTCTTTACGTTCCGCCCACTGCTGCTGCTTCTGCTACTCACACGCCCCCCTGTGCTCTGATACCAAATTGGATATAGTTTTAAGGGCATGGAGGCCCATGCAAAAACGAACATGAGCTTTGTGTGTGAGTGCAATGCAAGACGGCAAGAATTTGGCTAAGTCTGGAACGCTGAATATAAAGAACAAGGATAAAGTACAAATGAGCCCCTAGCGGGCTTAAGTAGGGGCCCTGGCAGCTAGCCGCACAGGGCCCCGTCATCCCCGCTGAGCCCAAACGGGTCAGCGGGGAGAACACACTGCGTACACCATGATAACAATAACGGTGGTCTCCTCTGGGCACTGGAACAGCTCTCCGAGTACCCGGGTCTCGACCACCGAAAAAAAAGGAACATTGCCAGAAAATCTCAGAATCAGCGTCCAGACATCACACACGGCTTTCCGAACATCGAAAGCCCCACAACAGCCATCGGGTCTCCTCGTCGCACCGGTATAGTCCACCAGGTGCGCGGGTCTCAACCCATCGAGAAAACTCTCCTAGCTCCCGACAAGCCCACATGGCTACCGGAACGCGTCGACTGCGTCTCGCAAGCGCTGTCGTACGTGCTGGAGAAGTATCGAGACACCCCGAAGGTCTGTCATATCTTCTCGCTCTCCTCCACCATATACCCCGATTGTGGGTATGTCGGTAAACTAGTAGTGTCGGTCGTGACGGGTGGAAGCCACACAAACCAACAGGCATGGCCAAACGCTCCTTGCTTTGCACTGTTGCCCCTTTCTATTGCTAGGAGTGTGTGAGAGAGAACTGTGTGCTGAGGAGTAAGCGCCAGAGAGGCAGTGGAAACTGGAAAAAATTGATTAGCAACTCAAAATGAACGACAATGGTTGACCCCTCCAACTTTTAGTTCCTACCTAACCCTGTAGAGCTTGTCACTCAGCTTTCTGGCCAATCAGAAAAATGACCTATTTTCTGGCTGGCAGCGTTTTCTCACTGAGCCCTACGAGACGGACGACAGCCCAAAACCCGTGCGTCGTCCGTTTTGCCTGAAAACTGGACCATACCGTGACACTCATGTTGCGAATGCAGTCGTGTGGTCAGAATCATCTAGAAAGCTAGCAGAGAGGAGTTATGGCCGCCTAGACCCAGGCACCGTGTGCACTGGTCCCCTGGTAACAACAGTGCCCGATCAACATGAAACTTGGATCTAAAGAGAAAATAAGACTACTGACGCAATGGTGCAGTCGGATCCACCACTCGACACATGTAGACAGCATTTGCAGTGGCAGTGACCGCCGGCGGCACGACTGCCGAGGAGGCCTGCCGATGGAGCTGAGCACATCGACCATAAGAGGGAGGAGGCTCCAGCAAACTGCGTGTGGGTCTCAGCATGCGTCGGCTCCACCGGACGACACTCAAGTAACGTCATGTCTCATCGTCAATCATGCATGCCAATGTACACAAGTCGGGAGGATACAACAGAGCACAATGAGAGGCATGAAAACCAACACTCCCCCATGACTCACAGGCGCTGTGTACGTGGACGGGTAGAGAGCACAAAAACCAAGCGGGCAAGGATAAAGAGAGAAAGGAAGTCACGGACGCACACGGACCGCGCTCACAGTCTTCTTGAACGAGTCACGTTTCAATGCCTTGGTCAAGAAGTCAGCCAACTGCCATGCTGTCTCAACCCACATAATGCTGATGCTGCCGTCATGCAATAGTGAACACACATAGTGATACTCAACATTGATGTCCTTTGTGCGTGTGTGATGCACGCCGTCATTGTCGACAATGGCCATGGCACTCTCATTGTCACGGTACAATGTGATGGATTTGACTGACTGAAGCTGCTCAGACAGTAAGCAACATAACCACACGCTCTCACATAAGCTAGCACCAAGGGCCACATATTCAGCCTCAGCAGTGCTGCATGCAATGCAACCTTGCTTGCCACTATGCCAGGATACATTCGTGCCACCAACAAGAAAGATCCAACCAGTACCACTCTTACCGTCCAGACTGCCGGCCCAGTCACTATTGGTGCAGCCCTCCGCAACAACGGACGGCTGTCCATGGAACATGAGGCCTTTCTGTGGGGTTGAGACGACATAGCGCAGTACTTGAATCGCGGCCTCAAAGTGGAGGTGACATGGCTCGCGAGAGAACTAGGCCAGGAAGTTGACGGTGGACGCAATGTGTGGACGCATCGTCTTTGCAAGGAACATCATTGACCCAATGACATGTAGATTTGAGGTCACTTGTACTGTCTCCTCCACCCTTGCTGGATCAGAGCTCTTCAGCATCGCCTGACTATTAGGCGACATGGGTCAGGATGCTCTCAGCACAAGAGGCAGGTCCTCGGCAAAGCACCTCGACAAGATCTGGACATAGGGGGCCTGATGGATGTGTAGGACACCAATGGAGCGATCATGCTCGAGCTCCATGCCCAGGAAGCCTCGTGTTGACCCGAGGTCCTTCATCTGGTAGGCAGCGTGCAGCATGTCCTTGACCCTCTGGATGGCAGCTGCATTCGGCGACGAGATGAGCAGGTCTTTGACATAGACCAGGACATCGATAAAGTGCTGGTCTCATGGACTGATGAATAGTGTGGGGTCTGTAATGCTACAAAGTAGGCCGCAGCTAAGAAGCGTATGAATGATCTCCTGATTCCAGCAGCGTGGTGACCACTTCTGGCCATAGAGGGCCTTTCGTAGCTTCCAAACTTTGCAAGAGCCATCATCAAAGCCTAGAGGCTACACCATGTCGAGCTCCTTGCCTTCTACTGAACCATGGAGAAAGGCGTTACTCACATCCATCTGGTGCAGCTCCCACCCGTGCTAGGAAGCCAAGGTGAGCAATGTCCGGCTAGTGGAGAACTGACCGACTGGGGAAAAGATCTGGTCTGGGACCTGAGCAAACCCCTTGGCCGTAGGTCGGGCCTTGTACTTGTCCACGGATCTGTCTCGCTTCCACTTTTGCCGGAGGACCGATTTGGCGCCGATGGCCTTTCGGCCAGGGGGAAGATCGACAAGCTCATAGACCTGATGTTGTCGAATGGCGACAAGCTCGTTGGTGCATGCAACCTCCCCAGTGTGCAGTTTCGGGAGACGCCCAGGCCTTATGTAGGGTGGTTGGGTCCTCTGGGCTTTCTGTGGGGCGGACAGCGTGGGCGTATGCGTCTCGTGCCCAAGGTGGCATACGCGTGAGCGTGGCTATGATAGCATGTCGGTGATCTTGATGGAGCATGGTGTAGCCCAAAGCCAACCCCGGGTGTAGGTCAGTAATGACTGCCAATGTGGCCAAGCCCAGGGCCTTGGTGCAAGGGTATCCACTCATGGCTGTGGGAGTGGGTCTGTCGGGAGGCAAGCAGCCTCCCGAAGTAACAGAGGGTCGTGGTACGAGAGGATGCGAGGTAGCAGCCTGTGTGCTCAACAACGGCCTGGGTCAGAGGCTCCCGCCCGGACCGGGTGTATACCGTGCAGGCATGGACGGGGCGGCCGTCTCGGAGGGGCAGGCGGACATAGACGAGGCGGTCGGTCTGCAGGGGCTGGCGGACACGGACAGGGAGGCTGGGCCGGAGAGGCTGGCGGACATGAACGGGGCGGCCAGACTAGAGGGGCTGGTGAACACGGACGGGACGGCCGGCCAGTAGGGGCTGGCTTGCACGGACGGGACGGCTCGCCCCAAGGGGCTGGCGGACATGGACGGGGCCGCCGGCCCAGAAGGGCTGCCGGACACGAACAAGGCGGCCGGCCCGGAGGGGCTGGCGGACACAGACGGGGCACTGGCCTAGAGGGACTGGCAGAAACGGACGGGGCGGCCGGCCCGGAGGGGCTGGTGCACACGGACGGGGCGGCCGGTCCAGAGGGGCTGACGGACACGGACAAGGCACTCGGCCTGGAGGGGCTGGCGAACACACACGAGGCAGCCGGCCCGGAGTGTTGGCCTGAGGGTGAGTGTGCACCCTGGAGGGTCCCTAGCAGTGGCTGGTTCACACCACCAACTGTTTTTGCAGAGACTGAAACTGTGGAGGCAACTGGTTCAAGGATGGCAAAATCTGGTCAGAGAGTGAGGCAATAGTTTTGGCCTCAATTGACTGGGAATCAACACTTGATCAAGGCTCACAAGCAGTGGCATTTTATAGCCACTGATCTAAGCTTTCCAGAACACCAAAGCATGCCAGATTTGGAGCTTCCTAGCAGATTCTATGGCTTCTAGAGTGCTCCTTGGTAGGCTGTCCTTTTCCCACCTAGGAAGGCTTCCCTTCCCTCCTCTAGAAGCTTCTGCCCCTTCCTAGATTCCTCAGCTTGCTTCTAGTAGGGGGGAAGGTGTCCAGAAGATCAAGACACCTCTAGATGCCTTGTAGGACAAGTCACCCCTTCTAGAAGGTGTGCCACCTTCCTGGACCCTCACCTGGCCTTCTAGAAACTTAAAGAGGAACTCTAGAGGTTGAGCTAGCTTCCTGGCATCTATTTTCCACCTCCCTTGAGGCAGGGCAGAATTTCATCTTGTGGGACTTGAACCCGGGCCCCTGCCTCTAGAGGTGGACACCATTAACCACTAAGCCACTAAGGCTTGTCTTTTTGGTGTTCCTTTTTGGAGTCACTCCTGCCATGGTGAGGAGCATCATTCCAACAGTCTCCCCCTTGCGCGTCACCCATGGCAGTTGTCCATGCTCAGCGTGCAACTCAAGAGGCTTGGGAAAGCCCAAGCTCCATACAAGTAGCATCATGCCTGTCCTTGGGTTGCGCCTTTGTCATGGCATCAGCAAGCATGTGCTTTGTGCCGCAGTGCACAAGCACCACATCACCCTTTGCAACAAGGTCTCGTGCAAAGTGATGCCGGATCTCTATGTGCTTGGTCCTCCGGTGTAGTACAGGGTTCTTGGTCAGGCTGATGGCACTCATGTTGTCAACATTGAGTGCCGTTGGCTTCTTTTGCGGCACCCCAATCTCCTTGAGCACTCGCCGCAGCCATAGTGCCTCCTTTGCGGCTTCCGCGAGCGCAATATACTCCGCCTCAGTGCTGGATAGAGCCACACTGTCCTGCTTCCGGCTTGCCCAAGACACCGCTGCACCACCAAGCACAAAAACATAGCCTGATGTTGACTTGCGGTCATCAACGTCACCTGCCCAGTCAGCATCAGAGTAGCCAACTAACTCGAGGGAGTCAGTCCGCGCTCCCCCTCCAAACACAAGTCGCGAATGTGTCGTTGCCTTCAAGTAGCGGAGGATTCTCTTCACCGCTTGCCAATGTAGCGGCCCTGGATCAGCAACATAGCGGCTCACTTGTCCTTCAGCAAAGGCAAGGTCAGGCCGCGTCGCCACCATGGCATACATTATGCTGCCAACTGCGGACTGGTACGGTACTCCAGCCATCTCCGCCTTCTCGTCCTCCGTGCTCGGGCCCATGCTCAAGCTCAGCTCACATGTCGTTGTCATAGGTGTGCCGATGGGGTTGCACTCCTCCATGTTGTAGCGACGGAGCACCTCCTGCACATATTTTTCTTGGCCCATCTCCAGCGTGCGTGCTTTGCGGTCCCTCTTGATGGCGATGCCACGGTAGTACTCAAGCTCGCCCATGTCTGTCATCTTGAACCGGCCGCCAAGCTGTTGCTTCAGGATCTTGAGCTCCCCCTCATCCGAAGACACAAGGATGAGGTCATCCACGTAGAGGCCGACAATTTGGTGGAGTCCTGGCTGATTACGCACGTACACGCTGTGATCGGCCTCGCCGCGCTTGAAGCCAAGCTCACCCATGAAACTATCCATCTTGAGGTACCACATGAGCGGAGCTTGCTTCAGTCCATAGAGCGCCCTGCGAAGCCGGCACACCTTCCCTTGCGGCGCATCCACCCCCTCTGGCACCTCCATGTATACTTCCTTGTCCAGGTCGCCATTGAGGAACGCGGTTTTCACGTCCATTTGGTGGATTTCGTAGTCGCGTGCCGCTGCCACCGAGAGGATAGTACGGACGGAGGCAAACTTGGCAACTGGTGCAAAGGTCTCGTCGTAGTGCTCCCCTTTTCTCTGGGCATATCCTTTCGCCACCAGCCGCGCCTTGTACCGCTCCACCTTCCCCTCCTTTGTGAGCTTCGTCCGGAAGATCCACTTGGAGCCGATGATTTTCTCGCCCTCCGGCCGGTCAACCAGCTCCCAAGTGCCGTTCTCCTCGTGGGAGGCAAGCTCAGATTTTATTGCTCCCTCCCACTCAGCCCCATCCTTCCGCTGCAGTGCCTCCTTTACAGATTGAGGCTCCTCTTGCGTGAAGAAGGCTTGTGCAAACCCAGTCCAAATTCCCTTGTTGGCATCATACCTTTTTGTCCTTCTTCGCACACGGCTGCTCGTGCGGGGCTCTTGAGGCGGTTGTTGTTGTTGCTGTCCCCTTTCGGCGCCATCCTCTCCAAGTGCTTGCTCCCCCTCTCTTGGAGACCTTGGAGACATCGGTCGACTCCCCGCCTCCATGTCCATCTCCGGTGCTTCGGATTCCTCATCTGAACTGGTCGAAACAAATTGTGCCGTTCGCCCATCCCTCGGGCGATCATCTCCGGCTGGTGCTTCTGCGAGGACGTCACCCTCATTCACGTCCTCCGGCGTCTCCCCCTCAAGGAGTGGCATCCACTCCCCCCTCTTGGAGAGACCTGCCTCCTTGTCTGTCCAACGGCTTTTCTCGTCGAACGTGACGTCGAGACTCCGCACAATCTGCTGCCTCCTTGGGTCAAAGAGCCGATACGCCTTGCTTCCACTCTCATATCCAAGGAAAATACACCGGCGGGTACGCGGGTCCAGCTTGCTCCGTCCCTCACGTGCCTGCACCATTGCATGTGCAACACAACCAAACGTGCGGAGGTGACCCACCGCCGGCTTCCTCCCGCTCCACACCTCTTGTGGCGTCTTCCATGCATTGCTCTCCTTGTCCTTCAGAGGCTTGGTCGGCATGAGATTCATGATGTATGCTGCTGTCCTTGCCGCCTCCGCCCAATACCGTTGTGTAAGGCCGGCGTCGCTCAACATGGATCGCACCATGTTAAGGATTGTGCGATTTGCTCTCTCTGCGACACCATTCTGTTGTGGGGAGTGTGGAGTTGTTTTCTGCCACTCAATCCCCTTGCTCTTCATCCACCCAAGGCACCCCGCATATTCACCGCCGTTGTCACTCCGGAACGCCTTCACCTTCAACTCTGTTTGCCGCTCCACATCAGCCACAAACTCTTGCATGCACGCAAGGACCTCACTCTTCCGCTTCATTGGGTAGAGGTAGAGTTTCCGGCTGTGGTCATCGATGAAGGTGAGGAAGTAGCGAGCTCCGCCGATGGAGCTCTCAAG
>SZWC01003773.1:57931-76975 GCA_023375785.1 Penium margaritaceum
AACACTTGATCAAGGCTCACAAGCAGTGGCATTTTATAGCCACTGATCTAAGCTTTCCAGAACACCAAAGCATGCCAGATTTGGAGCTTCCTAGCAGATTCTATGGCTTCTAGAGTGCTCCTTGGTAGGCTGTCCTTTTCCCACCTAGGAAGGCTTCCCTTCCCTCCTCTAGAAGCTTCTGCCCCTTCCTAGATTCCTCAGCTTGCTTCTAGTAGGGGGGAAGGTGTCCAGAAGATCAAGACACCTCTAGATGCCTTGTAGGACAAGTCACCCCTTCTAGAAGGTGTGCCACCTTCCTGGACCCTCACCTGGCCTTCTAGAAACTTAAAGAGGAACTCTAGAGGTTGAGCTAGCTTCCTGGCATCTATTTTCCACCTCCCTTGAGGCAGGGCAGAATTTCATCTTGTGGGACTTGAACCCGGGCCCCTGCCTCTAGAGGTGGACACCATTAACCACTAAGCCACTAAGGCTTGTCTTTTTGGTGTTCCTTTTTGGAGTCACTCCTGCCATGGTGAGGAGCATCATTCCAACACGGAGGTGCTGACGGGCATGGACGGGGCAGCCGACATGGTGGGGCTAGCAGGCACGGACAAGGCAATCGGGCCGAGAGGACCAGCGGGCACAAATGATGTAACGCCCGGATATGGCTGGACGGAGGACGGATCTACACTCCCCCACGTGACAAAAGGGACATCGACGCGCCGGAGCAAGCGAGTTCGCAGGAAAACATGTCCTCAAAGAAGAGGGCATCCCTGGACTCGATGATGCAGTGCAGGGAGGAATCCTAGAAGCGCAAGGCCTTCAACTCACGTAAGACAAGAAGGTGGAAGGACCTCTGCGAGGCATGAGCTCGTCACCCTGGTTTGGGGAAGGCAACCATATGATAACCACGCAACCCTGGAAACAAGCCGAGCGGTGGCCGGCTCGCTCACCACACCAGTGTTGGTATGGTGTGGAGTGACGGAGAAGTGGCCCGTGGGGAATCTGGTCCGAAACCTACGTAATGTAGGTCATGGCTTCAAAGTAGAAGTCATCAGAGAGAGCAGACTCGACTCGCATGGTGCGGACGGCGTCAGCCATGGTTAAGGCTGCACACGAATCCTTGGATTCGTGACTCTGTTTCACAAATACCGAATCCGGATCCGGATTCACAAATGCGGATCCAGGGTTGGGTCTCATTTGGGGACTCGAGAATCCACCAACAAATCCAGGAAAGAAAAAGAGATTGAAGGAGAGGGGGGGTAGAGAGAAAAATGTCGAGCTAGTCCCGCTCATGTCCCACTATTGAGCAAGGACGCTCGTAATTTCAATTGCCAAAGTTTCAAAACCTCGGAAGCTGATCGCCGCGCTAACTAGCGCAAATCGTGCATGTGCCAGGTCAACTGCCTGACACATGCACGACATGGTCTTTGCCACTCGGTCGCACGTTCTCCATGAGTGAGCGGCGATTCATTTTGGGTCTCGCAACAGATTCGGCGGCCGTGCAACGCCCTGATTGACGTTGTTTGGACAAGCCAGGTCATCAAAGCCTGGTGTCGAGCCAGATAGGGGTCTGACCTGACTGGCAGGCTTGGCTTCCGTTGCGATCGGGACACTACCTCATCGCACATGCAAAGAATGAAAATTGAACAATGTATCATCCGTCTTTTTTTTCAAGGAGCCATGTACTGTCTTGGCTTCAGTCAAGAGTAAGAAAAGAACTACGTATTCACCAAGATTTGTGAATCCACAAGGATTCACAAATCTTGAATTCCGATTCGCGAATTCGGATCCACCAGTGGATTCGGACTCTCAGGTCCTAGTCCAGCCTCATATTCGCGAATCGGATTCGGTGTGCAGCCTTAGCCATGATGCGGTTCCACCGCTTAGAGACGTCATTCTGAGCTGGCGTGTTAGGCACTGACATCTCATGATGGATACCACGGGAGGCAAGGAAGAGTGTGGTCTCCCCCATAAATGCACCACCATTATCAGAGCCAAAGCGTCGAAGAGGGTGACCAAACTCGCGCTCAGTATGGACAAGCCAGTCCCAAATGGTGGGGGTGACATTGCTCTTCTGCCAAAGACAGAAGACCCAGTGGTAGCGAGAGTAGTCGTGGTTGAGAGTCAGGACATAGCGTCCGTGCTCCCCGACGGACTCCGTTGGAAGGGGACTCACGACATCAGAATGGACCAAGTCGTGAGGGGGCGGACACACCAGAGGAGGCCATAAGTAAGTGGAGTGGTGCATCTTCCCCTAGGCGCAATTAATGTACTCAGTGGGACACAACAAAGGAAAGGAGTCTGGATCAAGGCCCTCGGTTGCCTGCATGCGAAGCAAGTTATCAAAAGCGGCCGAGTGGACATGGCAAAGGCGGCGGTGCAGGAGACGTGTGTGCTGTGGAGAGACAGAGAGCTGGTGGAAAACACGTGGTCGGTGCTGGCTGATGGGAAGGGGATGGAGGAAAGAGCGGACAAGTGCGGCACGTGCCACAGGTTGCCATGGGCGGTGGCATGCAAGATAACACGACCGGATGGACGCAACAACACAGTGCCAACACCAAGTGAGTGGAGGACGTCCATGCTCATGCGGTCAAAGGCAGTGGAGGACAGGAGGTTGAGCTCAAGACCAGGGACAAAGAGGACTTTGGTCATTAAGACATCCCCAGGGAGTTCAGGAAAACAAAAAACACCGACACTGCGAACAGGTAACACCTGTCTAGAACCTGTCCAGACACAAGATATATCGGCAACAGGACCAAGGATATTGAAGGCCTCACGCAAAGCTGTCATGTGATGGGTGGCCCTGGAATCGATGATCCATGTCTCTGTCAAACCCTGGACAAGTATTGCCAGATCGCTAACGGACATAAGAAATTTGGCAAGGGACGCAGACGCGGTAGACGAGGGAGCAAACCAAGACCACCACTAATCTACCCAAGCGACGTCATCAGAAAGCGGAGCCGGGAGGGAGACAACTGGATGGATGAAGATGCAAGGCACGATTGCAACTCAGACTCTTTTATGCAGGGAAGGGCAGGTGAACTGGCAACGATGCAACTCGCACTTCCCTGGGGAGGAGGGCAAGACAGTTCGAGCTTGAGCGCGATGAACTGCTCCAACTGAAATTCACAGGTGGAGGGACTGATGGAATAGACTGACTACAGCGTGATGGCCTTGGAGCCAGGGAGGGAGGAAGGAAGCGTCGTGAGCGGAAGGGCGGGCGTCGAATGCTGCTGATGAAGCTGCGGTGGTGCTTTCAACGGCAGTGAGGGGGCGACTGTCAGAGGTATGAAGCTACCTAGTGGGAAGGAAGCATCACGGCCAGTGACTGTGACGGCAGTGGTGGCAAGACAACGTTCACGCTGGTGACGCATGGTGGTGATAACGCGCGCCTCGTCTGTCGGTTGCGGATAGGTGTACCACCCATGTCATGACTAGCTACAGTTGTAGCAGACTAAGCCACCACCACTGGATCCGGTCGACTATTGCTGTTGCCCCTGGCCCTTCTTGCCCCTACGCCTTTTCTTACCTGCCAATGGGGTACTAGAAGACGCAGCTATTATAGGAGCGCTAGCTATGACGGGGAAACAACACGAGAGGCATAAGCCTATATGCGCTAGATGCGGGGCTCCTAACAAGCCTCCTCAATCCGAAGGAAGAGCTCGTATGCCCAGGGCATGAGGGTGCCCTGGACTACCATTGTGGTAAGGACGTCCTTAGAGTAGTACACGAAGACGTCAGCAAAGGCGTCAGTGGCGCCGCACTTGACATTCAATAGTATGGATAGAGGGGGTGGTGCAGTATCTCCGAGGCCATGAAGGACATCCTCCGCCCACTGCCAAAAGGAGGTGATTGTCTCCGCCTCCCCCATTTGGAGGGAGTTGAGCTCCCAAAGCAGACGGCTAGTCTCAACCTCACTGGAAAGTCGATGAGAGCACGTGAGGATGTGCCATGCTGCTGCGGGGTCGGGGAGGCCGCCATTGGCAAAGTCGCCAAGAAAAGGCTCGAGATCAAGACATGCACATGGAGTGGCGACAGGGATGAGGGCGCAACTGGCATCATACACCTTGTCGGCCTGGGTGGAGTCGTAAGGTAGGATGTAACATGGCCATAGGCCCTCACCCTGCGCCTAGATGTGGAAGCTGAGCTCTTAGCTCGGAAACTGCTCTCTAGCCTGGAGAGGCGGGGGCAAGGTTTCAAAGTCCTTTGGCTTGCAACCACCACCCAGAGTGGGGCCTAGGTCTGAGGACACAGTCTATCGCTAGCGCTAGGTGTGTTGCGCCAAGTAACGTGTGGCAGAAGAGATCGCAGAACTCGCATGCCCGGGTGGAAAGAAGAGCGGCGAGATGCTAGTTTGGCTCGATGGATGCTACTGCTGCTGTAGTAGAAACTACTGCTACTGCTGTTGTTATAGCAATGGAGGCTAGCTCTGTGGTGTCAGTAGTTGCGATGCTGCTAGCTATTGCGTCAGCGTTTTGAGCTACTAGCGAATGGTGGCTAGCGGACCAATCAAGCCAGTAGGGCGCGTGGGATGTTGGTACTGCTACGGCTGTTGCTGATGCTGCAGCGGAGGTTGCTACTACTACTACTGCTGTTGGTGCAACGGCGGTGGGTGCTGCTGCTGCTGTTACAGTTGCATTTGCTTCTACGACTTCTACTACTGCTGCTATTACTACTACTACTGTTGCTGCGGGTGCTAGTGTTGGTATGACTGCTTTGGTTGCTGTTGTTGTTGATGCTGCATCGAATGTTGCTATTGCTGCAACGGTTGCATTTTCTGTTACTACAACTCAAGTTGTAGTGGAGGTTGTTTCTACTGCTACAACAGCGGATGCTGCTGCTATTGCTGCTATCGTAGTTACTGCAGCTGCCACAGAAAGGGGGGGCTAGTGGGTCCTCCTGTAGAGGAGGGCCACTCCCCACTTTCAGCCATGGTTCTCCCAGGTTTTCTTTTGTTTTTGGCTTTCATTGTTCAACTTGTTGCTGACGTCAGCAGGGAGCCTTTTGTGGCTGTTGCTGTGCAGCAGCTACTGCTGCTGCTGCTACGGCTGAGGCCACAAATCTGTGGCGCAGGTCTTCAGCGCAGATCTGCACTGTGCCTGCACGCACACATGCATGCACTCACGCACTCACGCACGCACTCATACACTGTGGTTGCAGAAGAGAGGGAGGGGAGGAGGGAGAGTGTTATCAGAGCCGCAATTCAAGGCGGTGATAAGGTCATTATGCTGACATCAAGTGCATGTTTTGACACTCCAATTGTATTCTACGTGAAAACATGTACAAAATCGACCCAAGAACCGGGTCATTTGGTGCAAGGAAGAGAAAGATACGGCCGTGCAAAGGTGGGAGGTGCACCTCCAGAAAACAGGAGACGTACCGGTTTGACCTCGAACACGGCGGAGTGACTTTCTCGTCCACTACAGCCGAAACACCCCTGGATGGATGCTCAGCCAATGAGGCAAGGTTCATTGGTGTCCATGGGAACTTCGGGATGGCGTCTGGATCTACATTCGCAAGCAAGGTCACTTCGGGCGGCCGTGACCCCTGCTGGCGGTGCTGCCAGCGGCAGTCACGCGTGGAGCACTCAAATGGCCATAACTTAGCTGTTTCTCTATGGATTGAAGTGTTCTTTAGTGCGTTGGAAAGCTCGCAACACGCAAAACATGATACATGTGTTATTTGTGTGATTTCACATCAGCAGAGAGCTTCGGAGTGCCGAGGGGCTTTCAGCTGGCTCATAGGACTGGTACATAAGGAAACCTAGGAGTTTTTTCTAGGCATGCCAATCTTACCCAGAGACTCTATACATTGCCTTGAACTGATCTATCAAGTCTAAAGGATTCATTCCTTACCCAACTCTCCTTGTGTTCTAAGTATTGTCTTGTACACATCCATTTGATCCTACAAGTCTTCCGCAGCGCACCTTGGTGCAAACGCCGAGGGGAGAGTGGCACGACGAGAACCTCTGTCACTAGCAGCGGTCTTGCTACTAGGAGAGGGTCGTGCGGCATCTCAAGGGTTGGCCCACATACCAAGGGGTCGATAGTGGGAGGTTCATCCCAAGGGTTGGCGTGTGACCGTCACGCCGGGCGCCCCTCGGCTCACATTTGGTATCAGAGCGCGTGGACGTTCGCTTGGCTTTGGGCAAACCCAAGGGAGACAGCAGATCTTCCACAACTGCGTTTGGCCAAACTTGTTTTCTCACAACCAGAAGCATGGCAGCCGTGGCACACGACCAAGCCTACCTCATGGAGGAGATCCGGCGTGCTCTCAACGAGTTGGGCCAAGCGAACCACCAGTTACGTGCGGAGGTTGGAGCGAGGTATGTCGGCCAAGGGAGCAGTGTGTTGGGGGGTGTTACATTGGCATCCGCACCTGCCTTTCGGTGGCCCAAGCCAAAGGAGCCAGAGTTCTACACCGGCAAGGGCAGTGCAAGGGAGTGGCTCTTCACGGTGAACTCGTACTTTACAGCGTTGGGCGTTCCCGTGGGAGAAGATGCCACAAGACTGGAGTTTGCACCTACGCTACTCTGGGTAATGGCGCTGCTTTGGTGGTTGGCATTGTGCCGGCAGAGCGCCGCTGGGTTACCGTACGGGCTGGAGGCCGGGCAACGGCTTCACCCATTGCTGAGCCTACCAGTGGGGCGCAAAGTGCAGCTCGGTGCGCGGGCGTTGACGGAGAAACCAGAGATGTGGGAGCAGTTTAAGACGATGCTCTAGGCACATGCCAAGATCAAGCACGTCAAGCAAGGCGGATCGGTCGAGGACTATACTACACGTTTCATGGCTTTGGCAACGTAGTACGACGACCTTTCGGACGCGAAGGCATACTACCGCTACCATGACAACCTGAAGTCACGTCCAACGTGAACTCGCGGTACTCGGGTTGCGAACCTTTGCATAGTTGGTCTCGACAGTGGAGTGCATCAACGCGGTAAGCTACAATGCGCGTCGGACCAGCTATGCAACACAACCACGGGTGGAGCAGCCGGGCCAGGATGTGCCCATGGAGGTGGTTGCATTCCAAGCCGGGCAGCAGGGTGCGGGCGGGCAGCAGGGACCGAGAGTCAAGTGCTAGGCTTGTGGCGAGGAGGGACATCACAAGCAGGACTGCCCTAAGCGCAAGGCAGAGTAGGGAAACAGGCAGTAGCAGTGAGGAGGCGACGACCTACTGCTTCAATTCTTTCAGCCGCAAAGGACAGTACCAACCCTGAAAGGCTTTTGCCGATTAAGGAGCTACCTCAAGTGCTGTTACGGAATGAAGGTGAGTCCGGGAAGTTTTCAGGGATCATCTTGAAGCTGGTGCTTGAAGATTTGGAGGGGAGTTTCAAGGGTCGGATGAAGCTACATGGTCTGCTAGACGGTGGCGTGAGCCAAAGCTTCTTCAATGACAAGTTGGCAACGAGGTTGGGGCTCGAACGGCAGCCGAGGACATCGGCCAAGGCATGGTAGGTGTCCGGAGTGGCGGAGTACGGCAGGCCTCTCATCAAGCACAAGATGCACATGGGTTAGTTGGTGTGTTAAATGGAGTTCCACACTTGATCTATGGATGATTACGATTGCTTGTTTGGCCGGGATTGGTTGCACAACTGGAATCCAAAGGTGGATTGAAGGTGCAACCGGGTGGTCGTGAAGGCGGGCGGGAAAAATCTGACTTTGTTGTTGTGGCGGGGTGAGGGGAAGGAGTCGGATGTGGCGAAAGCGAGGAAGCAGCTACGCGCCATCGACTTGCAACAGTTGAAGCGGTGTGAGCTTAAGGGTGGCCAGGTTTACTTGGCATGGGTGCATCCACGACAAGTTGTAGAGCAGCAGATTGCAGCAGTTTAAGCGGCGGAGGGGCAGCTGGTGGAAGGCTAGGGAGCACTAGAGTTACCTCCCGGTGTTGGGAAGGTACTCAAGGAGTTCGGAGATGTTTTTCCGGAGGAGTTGCCAAAGGGGCTGCCGCCGAGATGCAACATCGACCACAAGATCGAGGTGGTGCCAGGAACATCACCAACGGTGCGGTATTATAACCGCATGAGCGACGCGGAGCTTGCAGAGCTCAAGAAGCAGTTGGGGGAGTTGGTGGACCAAGGCTTCACTTGGCCGTCGGTGTCTCCATATGCAGCGCCGGTGCTGTTTGTCAAGAGAAGAAATTAGGAGAGTTGCGGATGTGCGTGGACTACCGGGCGCTCAGCAACATCACAGTGAAGAACCTCTACCTGTTTCCATGGGTCGAGGAGTTGTTCAACCAGCTACGAGGTACACGTGTCTTCAGCAAACTAGACCTCAGGTCGGGGTATCACCAAATCCGCATTGCAGAGGAGGATGTGGAAAAGACCGCGTTCCGGACGCACTATGGGCATTTTGATTATCTCGTGATGCATTTTGGGCTAGCGAATGCCCCTGCTACGTTCATGGCCTTGATGAACTGGGTGTCCCACCCTTACTTGGACTAGTTCGTGATCATCTTCCTCAATGGCATCCTTGTCTACTCGCGTATGATGGAGGAGCACCAAGAGCACCTGCGGATGGTGATGGAAGTGTTGAGAAAGGAACGGTTGTTCGCCAAGCTCAGCAAGTGTGAATTCACCAAGCAGGAGGTGGAGTTCCTTGGTCACATTGTCAGCGAGAGGGGTATCCACATGGATCCAAAAAAGGTGGAAGAAATGAAGGAGTGGCCAGAGCCGGTGTGCGTCCGTGACATCCATGTTTTTTGGTGTTTTTCAAACTACTACCGGAGGTTTGTCCGGGGGCATGCGGCAATGGGAGCACCCTTGACAGGTTTGCTCAAGAAGGGGCACTAATGGGAGTGGGGTGCAAAGGAGGGACAAGCCTTTGGAGCAATGAAGGCTGCCATGTGTGAGGCACCGGTGTTGGTGCACCCGGACACGAGTAAGAAGTACGTGTTGACGACGGCCGCAAGCGACTATGCGATCGGCTGTGTGCTGATGCAAGACCAAGGGAAGGGGTTGCAGCCCATTGCGTACTACTCCAAGAAGTTGAAAGGGACTGAGCTCAACTACCTAATCCACAAGAAGGAGATGCTCACGGTGGTCCAAGCCTTCAAGCAGTGGAGGTGATACCTTGTGGCGCGGCGGTGTGCGGTGCACACGGACCACTACGTGCTCAAGGACCTCAAGTCGTAGCCGGACCTGAGTCGTCGTCAAGCACGGTGGATGGAGCTGCTAGAGGGCGGCTTTGACTATGAAATCGAGTACAAACCAGGGAGGATCAACCCAGCGAACCCGCTTTTGCGTCGACCGGACTTGGGCGTGCATGCGATCATGGTGCTGGTAGAATCTCCAATCATCCACACCCTGTTTGCACACGGGTACGCGGAGGACGGGAACTTTGCCAAGAGTACGGTGAAGGGGTGCAAGTGGGATGGCCAGTATTGGCGGCGTGAGAAGGGGCACCAGGTTGTGGTGCCATGGAGTGCATCATTGCAATAGGCGTTGTTGGAGGAGGCGCATGACTCGCACTACATTGGTCATTTTGGCCACGACAAGACCTTCAAGACGTTTGCGCGCCTATATTGGTGGGTAACGATGGGAGCAGATTGGAAGGAGTACATGAGCAGCTGTGACACGTGCCAAAGGATCAAGTCACGGAGGGCACGGGCGCCAGGAGAGCTGCATCCGCTATCGGTGCCGGAGCACCCATGGACGGACATCTCACTGGACTTTCTGGGGGGTCTTCCACGGGGCGCGACAGGCAACACCATGGTGCTGGTGGTGATGGACGGGTTTAGCAAGATGGCGCACTTTATTCCATGTGTGGAGAAAGTCACGGCAGCAGAGACGGCTCAACTCCTCTTGCAACATGTTATCAAACATCATGGGGTGCCGAAGTGCATGGTCTCGGACCGCGACCTACGCTTCACCTCCCTGTTTTAGGAGGAACTCTTCAAGAGCCTAGGCACCCGTGTGGCGCTTTCATTGGCCTACCATCCCCAAATAGAGAGCCAAACTGAGCGCACCAATCAGACCATGGAGCAACTACTGAGGGGGATCTTGGAGCCGGATGGTGAGGGATGGGAATACAAGCTCCCGGTGGCTGAGTTTGCCTACAACTCAGCAGTGCATGCCTCTACAGGGCGGTCTCTCTTTGAGGTAGTGTGTGGGGTACAACCTCCATGTCCCTCAGACATTGCAACGGGATTGAACCTACCCATTGTGCAGCAGTTTGCAAATGACTTCACGACGGTGTGGCGCGGCATACGAGATGCTCTTCACGAGGTGCAACATCAGATGAAGCGGCAAGCAGACAAACACCGGACAGCCGAGGAGTTCTCGGTGGGACAAAAGGTGCTGGTGAGCTCGCGGAACCTGCAGCTGGCGGGGATGGACAACGATAAGCTCAAGCCTCAGTGGGTGGGCCCTTTTCTGGTCAAGGAAAAGCAGTCCACAGTGAGCTACAAATTGGAGCTGCCAGACCACTACACAATCCATCCTGCGTTCCACGCTTCTCTTCTCAAGGTCTACAAGGAGCCGGATGCGCAGCTTGTGGCGGGGGGACAGGCTCCTCCTCCATCGGTCCTGGTGGAAGGTGAAGAGGAGTACGTGGTGGAGAAGATTCTAAGGCTCCGTCAGCACAATAACGGGTGGTAGTACCTAGTACAATGTCTTGGCTATGGGCCTCAGCACACTTGATGGATCCCCAAAGCCGATTTCCACAGGGGCAATGCTGTCAACACAGTCCTCTGAGCTAGCCCTGAGCGCACCGGGACGGTACGCCCTCGGAGCGGGGGGTGATGTTATGGGAACCGCTGGTCGATGCGAAGATTACATCATCATGCTGACTTCAGATGCATTTTTTTATGCTCCCATTGTATTTTGCGTGAAAAACCGTATGAAATCAACCGAAGAACCAGGTCATTTGGTAGAGCTTCGAGAAAGATATGGCCGTGCAAAGGTGGGAGGCGCACCTCATGACAATAGGAGACGTACCGGTTTGGCCTCGAGCATGACGGAGCGACTTGCGCCCGAAGCGCAATCAAGGGCGCTTCGGGCGGCCGTGACCCCCGCTGGCGGTGCTGCCAGCGGCAGTCACGCGTGTAGCACTCAAACGGCCATAACCTACCCATTTCTCTACGGATTGAGGCGTTTGTTGGTGTGTTCAAAAGCTCGCAATGGGCACAACATGATGCATGTGTTATTTGTGTGATTGCACCTCAGTAGAGAGCTTCAGAGTACTGAGGAGATTTTGGCTGGCTCATAGGGCTGGTACATAAGGAAACCTATGGGTTGCTTCTAGGCATGCCAATCTTACCCAGAGACTCTCTACATTGCTTTGTACTGATCTATCAATTCTAAAGGATTAATTCCTTGCCCAACTCTCCTTGTGTTCCAAGTATTGCCTCGCATGCGTCCATTTGACCCTACAACTCTTTCGCACTGCACCTTGGTACAAACGTTGTCGGGAGAGTCGCACGGCAGGAACCTCGGTCACTAGCAACGGTCTTGCTGCTAGGAGAGGGTCGTGCGGCATCTCAAGCATTGGTCCACACACCAAGGGGTAAAGGGTGGTAGGTTTATCCCAAGGGCTTGGCATGTGACCATCACGCCGGGCGCCATACGATTCAGAGAGAGGTCACTTCCCTCGTCTGTGGTGCCGTCGCCGCGTGCATCAATGCCGTCCCGGCGGCACCCGCCACGTCGCTGGCCGTGATTCCGCCAACCTTACCGCCATCGCGGGGTCAGTGCTACCAGAAAAGGTTTGGCAGCATTTCCCCCATGTTGGGGGAGTTTTGACAACTCCACCCGACGGGGCTAACTATGCCAGGAAAAATCTGGCAGAGTTTCCCCTGCACGGGCACGTGTCTTGGACCGCCGGTGTAGACTGAGACCTATACGCCTTGCTACTGCTCATATCTGCTGCTTTTGCTGCTCTCTGGCTCAAATACCAAGCTGGAAACCTAGACTAGAGGGGCTTGTTGAGGCTACAGCATGGCTAGACTAGGCATTGCCCCACGCTTGTTGCGTTGCACTTGTACCCCCATCCACTGCTCTGAGTTTGTGAGAGAGAAACTGTGTACTGAGGAGTTAGCACCAGAAGGGCAGTGGAAATAGGAAAGAACTGATTAGCAATTGAGAATGAACAACAATGGGAGACCCCTCTAAGTTCTAGCTCCCCCCCACCTCTGTAGAGCTTGTTACCCAGCTTAATAGACAATAAGAGAAATGACCTATTCTCTACCTAGCAGGGTTTTCTTAGTGAGCCCTACGAGACGGCCGACAGCCCAAAACCCGGGCATCGTCCGTTTTTCCTCAAAACTGGACCATACCATATCACCAATGCTGCAAATGCAGTCGTGGGGTCAGAATAATCTAGAAAATCAGCGGAGAGTTGTAATGGCTGCCTAGACCCAAGCAGCGTGTACAGGCAGCGTCCCTGATAACAATGGTGCCTGATCAACATGAAACTTGGACCCTAAGCAGAACATAACACTGCAGACGTAATGGTGCAGTCAGATCCAGCACTAGATGCATGCAGACAACATTTGCAGTGGGAGTGACCGCTGGCGGCACGACTGCCAAGGAGGCCTGCCAATGGAGTTGAGCACGTCGACGGTCGGAGGGAGGAGGCTCTAGCAAACTGCGTGTGGGCCTCAGCATGCGTCGGCTCCATTGGACAACACTCTAGTAGCGTCGTGTCTTGCCATTAGTCATCTGCAAGCCGATGTACACTAGTCAGGAGGACACAATAGAGCACAATGAGAGCTGTGTGAAAACCAACATGTCATAGGGATCCGAGCTCTTGTGCGAGGCGTCGTACCCGTGACACTTGACCAGATACTCCATTTTTTTTCCACGGCATCGATGTTCGAGGATATCTTCAAGCACGTACTCAGTATCCCCATCTAATTGAATAGGTGGTGAAAGTGCAACAACTTTGCCAGGGATAATCTAAACAGGGTCTCGATGCTAAAACTAGTCTAGGGCATGTACACCCATGTTGGATGAGGCATGAGATCTGGTAGTGAGTGGGAGAATTACATCACCAAGATCTAGCTAAGTCTAGAATCCATGAATTAAGAATCAAGGAGAAGGTACAATGAGCCCTATTGAGAGTTGATGTACTAGGGACTGGCGGCTAGCCCACCAGGCCCCATCATCCCCGTCGCGCCAGAAGACACAAACGGGGAACAAACATGGTACTGAACATGAAACCTCACAATGGAGATCTCCCAAGGCACCGGAACAGTCCGCCGAGTGCCCAGGTCTCGACCGACGGGAAAATATGCAATGTAACCCAAACACATCCGGACTTTAAGGCGACACACTAGCATCACCAACTAGCCAGACTAGGCAAGTTTAGGCCTCCGGAGATGCCGCAACATGTACCTCGATGTTCAAGTCTGAGCCTCATGCAAACTACACATGTATGATAAAGGGTCAACAAAGATTAGATCAATCAGTGCTAGGTCTCCCATTTTACCGGTGAAAACCACCGTGTACCCAGGTCTCCACCACATAAAGAATGTACAACTTGTCAGAGACTATGCGATGAAATTCTATGGGGTCCCCGGAACACCGGAACAAACCACCTAGTACGGAGGTCTCGAGAATGGAGAAAACTCTATCAATCATGTATGGGTAAACCATGTGGCTACAATGTACCACATGTGCCATAGAAGGAGTAATATAGTTGCTGGAGAACCATCAGCACAAGCTAGGAGGCTGTGGCTACACAATGGAGATCTCCCAAGGCACCGGAAATCAAAGCACATACACCAACACTCGATAGTGCTTGAGCTTACAATTGTGGAAGAGAGGGTGGATCGCCATGATGTGAGGGGGACAAAGTCGAGTGTCAAATAGGGTTTCCATCCGCTCAATCTCAAATGGTCCCAACCAGCACGGTTCGAGCTTCGCGAAGTCCTGTCCTTAGAGTTTGATGTTTGTCGAGCAGAGGAGGACGCGATCACCAGTGAAAACATCATCACTGCGATGATGGTTGGATGTCTGTTTAAAAGCTGCTTATGTCTTTGGGAGGGTCTGCCGTGTTTCCTCCCAATTGTGTGTGATGTCCGAGTGGTGGATTTCAACCGCGGGAATGTGACTCTGACTCTGCAAACCTGCTGGTGTGGCGGGAAGTTTGCCGTACACCACCTCAAAAGGGATTTTACTCGCTGCGGTGGAAGTGGCAGAGTTTTATGCGAGTTCAGCAGTTGGGAGTTTTGCTTTCCAATCAGTGTTGTGTGGCTTGCACAAAGTTTGAACAAGTCTTTTGAGTTTTTGGTTGGTTCGCTCGGTTTGCCGGTCGGTCTAAGGATGAAACTCCATCGATAGCTGCATCCGACTACCGTAGCATGTCATCAATTCAGGTCAAGAATGGCTTGTGAAGTGGTCGCCTCTATTGTTGATGATGGTATGTGGCACTCCGTGCAATCGTACGATCTGATTTAGAAACAGTCATGCCGTTCCTTCTACGGTGACGGTGGTCATTCTCAGGAAGAAATGCAACATTTAGAAATCTTTCTACCATGAAGAGGATGGCGTCATACCCCTTGGGAGTGGCAGACAATTCCATCACGAAGTCCATGCTGACGTCGTCCCATGGTTCTGTCAGAATAGGAAGGGGTTGGATTAGACCGGGTGGCCGCGTGCGATGAGACTTTTGCTGACACGTGACGCATGATTTGGAGAAGGCCGCCACGTCAGTCTACATTTTCTCCCACCAGTAGTGTTTTGCCAGCTATTTGAGCATCTTGTCCTCGTCGAAGTGTTCACCTGGACCGGTGTCGTGGCATTTCTCAGATAAAATTCATCGTACCTCCTTGTCGGAGGAACGACGACCTAGCGAGTGAACCGCCTTCTCCAGAAGGGTTCATCAAACCAAAACTTGGTTTTGTTGTACCCGCCAAACTCCTCGTAACACTTCGCGAAAATCCTCGCGAGGTACGGGTCTTGTTTGATGAGAAACGTGCTGAGCTCATCCATTAGGTCTGGTCGATGACTTAGAGCATCCGCTGATTCTTTTTTCCTGGCCGATGATTGCTGTTGTAGTCAAAGTTGGAATCCAGGAACTCCATCCATCGAGTTTGTCGACTGCTTAGGTTTGGCTGGACCTTGAGGTATTTCAGGGCGTGATGGTCGATGCGGACGATGCAACGTCAGCATTCCTGGGAGCATCACCATGACTTGAACGTGTGCACGATTGTGACCATCTCTTTCTCGTGCACCCCATAGTTTTATTCTGGCCTGAGTAGATTTCTTGACGTATACACGACCGCATATTCTCTACAGCCATTGTCTTTGAGGATAAGGACTCCGATGGCTCGATTGGATGCATTGGTGATTATAATACAAAACCACCATTGGATGTGCCAATCGTAAGGCTGGCGCTGAGACTAGAAGATTTCTCAAAGAGTTAAACGCTTCTTGTTCGATGTCCTCCCAATTCCACTAAATGGTTTTCCGAGTGAGATCGGAGAGAGTCACTGACACCCAAGCGTAATCCTTCACAAATCAGCAGTTGTAGTTGGAGAAGTCAGAAAACACTTGGACGTCTTGAACATTAGTGGGTATTGGCCAATCAGCGACTGCCTCCACCTTTTTCGGGTCCATGGTGATCCGTCCGTTGTCAAGGATGTGGCCAAAAAAACTCTATCAAACAACGACCAAGGTCACAATTTGAGAGTTTTCTGAAGAATTTCTCTCTTTGCAAAACCTCAAGGACCTTTCAGAGATGTCCATTATGCTCCTCCAAGGTGTGACTGTACACTAGGATGTCATCAAGATACACGACAACAAAGTCATCTAGATACAGGCAAAAAATGTTGTTCATCACCGCATAAATGTTGTGAGGGTGTTTGTGATTCCAAACGACATGAACGTGAACTGGAAGTGTCCACATATAGTGTGGAATGCCACCTTCTTGACTTTATTATCAGATATGCGGATCTGATGATAGTCGCTGCGTAGTTCGATTTTGCTCAGAATTCGGGCCCCATGGAGCTGGTCAAAGGGTTCATCTGCTCGTGGGAGGGGGTAGAGGTTCTTGATGGTGATGTTGTTCAACGCTTGGTAATCCTCGCACGTCCACATTTCTCTCGTTCTCTTCTTCACCAAGAACATTGGTGATGTGTAGGGTGATGTGGAGGGCTAGGACAAACCCCTGCCCAAGTATCTCATCCAGCTACTTTTTGAGTTCGATCAGCTCGTGATCACTCATCCGATTGGTCCTCTTCAACTCCAGCCGACTACCCGGCTTCAGGTGTATCTGATGGTCAATGTTGTGTTGTGTTGCGGTGGTAAATCTCAGGGAAGTTTGTCAAGAAAAACCCCTTTGAACTTCTTGATGAGCTTCACAAACTCTGTCGGTACTACTGCGGACTTCTCAGGTGTTGATGCCATTGGTGTTGCTTTGTTAGCTGTTGTTTTTCTGCTTCCCCTGGAGTTTTTCCACGCTTGCACTCCGCATTTTGGGTACTCCTTGGCCACGTCCAGTAATATCAATAGGCATTCTGTGGCTGTGGCAACCTCCTCTGCTGCTTCCACCTCTGCTGCTTTCCATAACTATCAATACATTGTGGTTCGCTCAACCAAAGGCAGGTGTCGTTTTTTGTCATTCATGCTCATGTAGACTGCTCTACTGCTCCAATCAACCTGTGGATTGTGCCGGTACAAGATATCTTGCCCGATGATGATTTAGTGGTCACTCATTGGGCAAGTCCTCCATACCGTTACCACATGTTGATCTTTAATTTACAGCCGGAGTGGTTCACGAAGTCGGAAGATTTGCAGTCGCCCGTCAACCATTTCTCCTTTGAAAGCTCCCGCTTTGGTCTGCAATCCCAGCTTCTGAACCATTTTTTTGCTGACAAAACTATGAGAAGTTGCTCCATCTAGTAGTGCCATTACCGTTCTGCGAGTTTTCAACCCCTTGGTTGCACTCTTAGCAGTATTGGTGGTTGGTGATCCTCGTATCCCTCATTGAACTTTGCAATCTCAAGAACCCTAATCTACTGCGATTTCCTTCTGCCACAATAAGGATTGTGGCTCTAGGATTGCCAGCCATTGGATTCCTGGATCCGAGCGTTGTAGTCGGTGTTGTCGATGTGGTCATCTGCTTTGATCATTCGGGGAAGGTCATCTTGGATGCCAAAAATGGCAATTGCTCGCCAAATATCTTGCTCAAGGCCTCCATTGTAGTAAAAACACAGTTTGTTGGGGGAGAGGTCATTGCCAGTAATGATTTTGCAGAAACATCGAGTGTCTTCTGCCACACTGAACTGTTGACGCTCACATTGGAGTCTGTACTGTGCATCAGATTTCTCATTCAGCTTCTCAAAGCGAGCAAGTGTAGCGCGTGCAAAGTCACTCCCTGTTTTCGGTAGCATGAGGGAGTCATGCCACGTCGGATTGATCTGCCCGAGATGTAGTACATCTACGGTCGACGATGTGAGAGTGCTCACGAGAGCGGTTGATGTAGCTCCAGCGGTCTCCTGCTATTGTTGGATGGCCTCTAGATCGGATCACAAACTCAACGCCGTGCCATGCAAAAGGGAGGCTGCGAATTTGATTTAATTTTTTTCATTTCTTACCCCAGAAGCGGTGAAGTACACCTCCAAAATCGTTAGCTACATCTTCACCATCGGCCCCTCTGAGTTTGCGGGATCGAACGGCTCAACGAGTGTCAGTCAAGTTTAGGGTTCACTCAAGAGTTGTAGATTTTTCTCGGTGAGTACTGCTTTGCCCACACAAGCAACTCAAAGTTCCTCTATCATTGTGTTGAGCTGTTGGAATAGATGGTTGTTGAGGCTCTTGAGTCTCGAAAATTTCTGGTACAGGTCTTCATTGATTCGTGCTTGTCGTCCAGTGCTTGCCATCATGCTAGGTGTCGACCCAACGGCCTGCAGCGGAGGCGAAGGGATTGACAAGCCCAAGGGGTCTGTCATTGAATTGGCCATTGGATTTCTTTGGTGCTGTACCATTCACCGCAATGGAATCCCATGATCACCGTCGTAGGCGGCTGGTCCGCCAATGAGCTGAAACACCCGAATGTGGCTGAGTGTGTCTGCAATGAATGGATGCATCGTGGTGGGAGAGAGAGCGGGGCAACATCAAGTTCCGCCTATGCCGTTCATCCTGAAGGTGGAGGGGAAGGCGAGAAGGGGAAGGGTGTGTAAGTGAAATCTGAGACTCTTGCTTCTCACGTTGATTCCTGTGACTCACCTCATAGGTTCAAATCCCCCCATGAGCAATGTTTCCCAACCCAGCCCACCATTTCGCCCCTCACAAAGGCTACTCCACCTATTTGCCCCTTCTTGGGCTACCCCGCCCATTTACCCCCAAACCTACTCCATGCATTATCCCATCTAGGGACTGCCGCACCTTGTCCCTCTTCCCAAACAGGCTACACCGCTACTTCTCCCCCCATTATCCTTTCCCCAAATCTGGGCAACCTCACCTTCCCATCACCTCACCTCCCCACCACCTCACCTTCCCACAACCTCACCTTCCCACCACATCACCTTCCCACCACCTCACTTCCCCACCTCGCCTTTCCAACACCTCACCTCCCCACCTCACCTTCCCACCACCTGACCTCCCCACATCAACTCCACACCTCACCTCCTCCCCACCTCGCCTTCTCACCACCCCACCTCCCCACCACCTCACCTTCACAGCACCTCACCTCACCCCACTTACTGTTTAGCTTCTTGTTTTACTACTTAGGCCACAAGTTGTTCTAGCACTCACTGATTCATTCAATCTAACAAATTCGTTGTGTTCTCATTCTGGACATGGTACAAGAGCTCAAGTGACCCTCATGTCGCCTTCCTCCGCCGTCTCCACCACGGCCATAACTTTGCTTCAGCACACGTCCGTCACGAGCGTTTTGTCGTCCCCGCTTCAAAGCCAATTCTGGCGCGAGCTAATTGCAGTTGACCTCCCCCTGTACCTTTCCACCGCAAAAAAATCCATCTTCAGGATTTTCCTCAACATCGGCTATTTTCTGTCCACGACTTCCATGACAAGCCTTTCGCTTTCGGTCCTCTCACTCCAATTCTTTTTGGAGCTATTTGGAGTTGAACTCTCTCTCTCTCTCTCTCTCTCTCTCTCTCTCT
>SZWC01003773.1:98615-121638 GCA_023375785.1 Penium margaritaceum
GAGGCGTGTGAACAAGACTCATGTTATTCTCACAAAACTAGCACAGGAGGTGCAGTTCTCTTCCTTTCAGTTGGGACACATGGTATCGTTCTACTGCTGGAGCCCCTATATACGTTTTGTCTGACACGGCACCATCTAGATGGTTGACACCATTTGCAAAGTGTCGTCGTCGCCAAGTCTCCAAGAGAGAGATTTTTCATTCTCCTCACCACAGCCTCCAATCCCCTTGATGCTGCCGCCAGGGGTGGGAGAAGCGGGCTGAGTACAGCCCCCAGGACAGGACTGCAGCAGGCTGTTGCAGCAGTCACGAAACTAGAGCAGCAGACAAAGGTCTGCAAGCAAGCCGCCGCGACAGCCAAGGGCAGTAGAAGCCCAATCTGGCCCAGAGCTTGCCGCAAGTTCTGCTCCTTGTGAGGGAAAGTCCATGTGCTCCAAGCCGGCGAGGGCAGCTGCTGTTGTGCAAGGATGGCAAGGGATGGAGAGGGAAGATGGGGATTCTCAGTCTCCGAGACACTCTGAGATCGTCGCCGCCATATCCCAAGGCTGCCGCATCTGCGCATGCTCCTGCTTCCTTTGCAGACTCTGCTGCTTCCGTGTCTGTCGCCTCCCCCGCCTCCGCGGCTGCTGCTGCTGCTGCTGCTCCACCGGCTCTCAAGCTTCCAGTCGCAGGAACATTTCTCCATCTGACTGCTGCTGCATGTCCTGCTGCCGCATGTGGTGCTGCTGCGTTTGCTGCTGCCAAGGAAAAGCCTGGTGGTCCAAAAGCGGGTGCGTCTGCGCTTGCGGCAGTCTGTGGCACCTACGCATTCATCGCTGCTGCTGTTGTTGCTGCTGCTGCTGCTGCTGCTGCTGCTGCCACAGCTGATTCTGCAGCGGCTACCACTGGCGCTGCCACTGTCGCTGCTGCTGCTTCTGCTGCGGCTACCGCTGCGGCTCCCACTTTCGCTGCTGCTGCAATAGCAGACGTCCCATCCGTGAGCCATCCATGGATGGAGGGTGGCGCAGCGGCGATGGCAAGATGTGACCTCGACCGACAGTGTGGATGATGCGGACGCGGACGGATAGTGGAACGGCGAAGAAGAAGGAGGAGAAGGAGAAGGAGGAGAAGTAGTAGAAGAAAAATTAGAAGCAGAAGCATGTGGGATGGAGCGGTCGTCAGGGGTAGCAGCAGCAGCAGCAGAAGCGTCGGAGGACATGAGGATGGCGTGATCTGTCAGCTCGAGCCTGCGCTCGAACTCCTCAAGAGAGAGATCCACGCCGACCACGCGCGCCACCCTGCGCCCCCTCTGCACCGATGTCCCCGCGCCAGCTAGCCCGCGCCACGCCGCGACCAGCCAGCGGCTCGAAGCGGCGTGACTCGCCGCGTCGCCGGGCGCCTCGGCGGTCTTAGGAGGGTCCGCGCGCTGAGGATGAGGGGAAGGAAGAACGGGAGGCGCGGGGGACATGATGGTGCGACGCGGCGTGGGAAAATCTACACGGCGTGCGGCGAGGCGTGAGGAAACCCACTGAGCGGTCGGCCGCGGTGTGTCGAGGTCATCCTATGGAGGGGTGCCCTGGGCGGGTATTTTCCAGTTTCTAGTGGAATGGCTCAGCTTCGCACCGTCTTCGGGAGAGCAATGTCCGCGGGTGCTGTTGGTGCTACGGTTGGTGCTGCTGGTGCTGCGGTTGGTGCTGCTGCAGTTACGGCTGGCGCTGCTGGTGCTACGGTTGGTGCTGCTGGTGTTGCGGCTAGCGCTGCTGGTGCTCCTGTCGGTGCTGATGTTGCTGCTTAGTGCGCTGGACGCATTCGTTGGCCATTTAACGAGGAGGACTTGGTTTTTTGGAGTAACTGGCCTTGACGTTGACGCGAAATGGTTTCGGCAATGCGCATACGGCCTGAAGAAGTGAAGCGCGATGGAGCGCGACGGAGTGCGACGGAGCGCGATAGTTGTGAATCGTTGCTGTGTTATGCCGCAACGACACGGCTGAAACGAGGCGCGCTAGGGCGAGGGGGAGGACTATGTGTTCAGGGGGGAGGGGGGGAGGGGGGAAGGGGGGCAACCTCACGGGCTTGGTGTGGAGGGGTCCGTTAGAAGTTCAAATGACGAATGGCTGACACAAGAGGTGTCATGCCGAACACCACTTGACCCAAGAGACCATTTGCTCACACAAAGAGTTCAAAACAGCCTGCACACGTAGTAGTCTTCACTAGAAAATTGATAAAAGCAAGCAGCATAACTCCTAGATTGTGATCGCAGGATAACATTTCCGTGCACCATTGCAAAAAAAGACAATTAGCATCATCGCTCAGTTCATAATTGCGATTTCTTTGTTCCAAATGGAAACAAAACTAAACTGTGGTCATACATCCATTAGTGTGGAATCAAAAAGGGTGAAATAGCCAGGACTTACATGATCTCGAAAGACGGACACTAATGAATCCACGAGCGGATTTTTTTGTCTGTCGTATCCAACACTCAAGAAAAATGAACAAGGTATCCCGCATTTCTCGCCATGCTCGATTAGCGACATGCATCGTTGATCAAGCATGGCGAGGAGGGTCATGTGACCGTCGCTCGATCGCAACCCTCGCTCACTCGCAAGATCGCAATCCAGCGATGACCGTTTTTTTCATTTTTCTTCTGAACGCACAAACCCCTTATTATGATTAAGGGTTATATACGTTTTGCGTGGCCGGAGCTTGCGCAAAGCATACAACCCTACATCCTAGTATGGGGTTTATGCGTTATAATTTTGAAAAAAAGGGTCATCACTCAATCACAATTGAGAGAAAACGCCCTTTTCATTTTTCTTCATGGCACACAAAACACCTTAAGTTTTGCAAGAAAGGAACCTTCAAACCTAGCCCCAACTTGCATTCGAAGTTAAGGATTCTATTCGTGAGGGCATCTGCTTGGCCCCACAATAGTGGGGCCGAACACATTCCCTTTCTACGCATACGGTGTCTCAGACCCCTCACACAAATCCCACGCAAACTCCTCCCTCAAACAATCACAAATACTTCGAAACTGGGGTTTCTGATTGTTGAAGAGGTCGGATGACATCATCACTACGAATTGCATTTCATGCAGAACAACATGGTGTTTGCGCATTTTTTTCATGCGTCATTGTTTTTCTTCAACCAATGGTTGTATCAGTGTTAAAGTTGAAACTTGTTTGATATGACGTTGTTACAGAGTGGTCATTCCATATAGGAGGCTTATTCACAAAATCGGTGGGTGTATGGTCACACCCCTAAATTGAAAAATGGAAGCATGAGTCAAAAAATCAATTTCAAGATAGCGCTTCATGTAATGATTCATCGAACTTCATTAGTCTAAAGCAAATGCAAAAATTACTTAGAATAATTACCCTGACAAACCACTTCACCTGGACTTATGCAAGCACAATTATACACTTGCCTAAAATAGTTTTAGCCTTATTAGAATTATTTATTGAAAATCTTTTTGGATGTATTCATTGAGGAAAACATTTATGGATAAGTGTGAATGATAGACCCAAAACACATGGAAGGATGGCAACATGCTCGCTAGATAGATGGAAAATGATTTTTACCCATGATTTGAACCAATCTCTAACCATAGGGACCACCCAAAAAATTCCAACAACCAAAGATAGGTGGGAATCTCAACAAGAGTGACATCAGATTTTGCGAGGATTTAAAACTATACCCGAAGATCAACAAATCAAAAATGTTCTGTTGGTAATCCTTCCTTAAACTTCAATTTGAGAACGTTTAGAGAAAAAAAAACAAGTATGTCTATCATGAATTAGAAGGTAGAAAACCATAAAACGTCTTTAATCACATTATAGTCATACATAAAGTGTATAGTTGTGTGAAAAAATTCTTTTTTTTAAGTGAAATCGTTCATGTTATCTAAGAGAACTGTAAATCATGAAGTGTGTCGTTCCAATATATTGTATATATGTATTAAATGGAAGGGAAAAAAGAATTCGTAAGTCCAAACCTACATGTAAAGGGTGGGAAATGCACATGAGACCTGTATTTATGTAGAGAGTTTAGGCATACAAAACAAATTCAACACCCTCATCTCATAGCCTATACTACAACAAGAAGAAAAATCAATGCCATGCATTCATGTTTGTGTTTGAAACCATGCCATGTACATGAAGTAAAAAATACGTGGAACTTAAGGAGTCAAGTTGAACATTTCTAAATGTTTTCAATGCAAATACTACATGTGTAGTAAGAAAAGCAACTACAAAAAACTAAACAATATGCTCTAACTTCTCTCCTTCCACTAAACTTGGCCATAGCTCTTAGGTAAGTCGTGAAGGCCGATCATTCAAGGTTATCTAACCATATTTGTAACAATGGAAGACCTTGAGAAAGTCACTACCACTTACTTTTGTTGAATTCTATGACCATATCAAAAGCATTTTTTTTTCTGTTAAGCCAGGACCTTTGGAATGCCAGGGAATGCTTATACAAATGTCGAATTTGAAATAATAGTAAACATTGCATAAATCATACAAACAAACTCAGCAACAGCACATGGAAAAAGAAGCCATCAACCTCTAAAAGAACCTAAAAAAAGAAGGCACAACGTCCTCATACGCATTCAGCCTTGCACAAAGTGTCTTGGCATGTCCACCAGCTTCAAAGATGAAAATCCTTTAAAATGTAAAGAAACCTCCTAACCATGCTGGCGGCTCCTTTCTATAGTCAATGAGTTGTGAAGGGGAACCTCTAGAGAACTCTAGCAATAGCAAGACTATATTCTACTATATAGACTAAGTGCCTGGCTCACATGAAGATTGGTTGATGCAAATACAATGCACTTAGAGAGAATGGAAAATATTCTTAAAATCCCATCTAATGGTCCCCTTACACTTGCTCTAGTTATTCATGATCTCGATGATCAAGGAAATTGTGATATACGTTGCGATCCTACTGGTCCAAAGTGCACATGTAGTTATGTGTCATCCAACATGAGAAACAGATGATGATCATGTAGTAGTTCCTTCACCAAATTGAATGGGACCTACGTAAAACTTTTAGTGCCTTACCATTCTCGCATGAAAGCCTTGTAGGCTTCATACTCTTTACGATTCCCAAGTGCAAGGCACTCTCTAAGTCCTCAAACCTTAGACATTACAGTGGTGAGCTCGCCGAGGTACTCCCCCAATTTAAAGACACCAAACCAATTAAACAAGTCTAGTGCTTGAGCTCACACTTGAAAGTCAAAATCAAATATACCTTGGCTTATACAGTGGAAAACAACCTTTGAGAATTTTCTTCATCATTCATACAGAAATCAATAAAATGTTTCAGAATTCTACAAATCATGATTTGCATGCGCCATGTAAAAGCATAAATTAAACATGATTATCACCACATGTAGACACTTACCAATAAAACAACCTTCAACTAGCCGAAAACAATGTAAGTGCAATTAGTAGCAGGGTCTGGCAGCCACTTGGTGGTGGTAGTAGAAGCTTCCTCAAGTACCAGACAAAGTTCCAAGGTGATGACCAGTTTTACACCAGTGCTTGCCACCTCCCTTCACAGGTGTGAGCCATCATCTTGCTTAAAGTTCATTAACAATTTAGCTCGTCAAAAACTAGTGACAGCCATTAACCTCCACATTCTTTACACTTGTATGTTAAAGGTCCTCTCACATAAACGTGAACCTTTGACATGTAAATCCCAGTCTTGAAAAAGTTTGTTTGGTGTAGAAGCTTCTTCCTTATGGAATCTTCCCCTTCAATTATTTTTCTTCTAGCTTATACATCTTTCATGGAGAAGCTGCATTCTTAAGAAAGGTTTACCATGCTACACTATGCACCTTCTTTACTAACACATTCCATTAGATGCTTATCTATTGCTAGATTCATGCTACTACATGAGCACATGTGGTTCATAGCGTATCCTCACAATGTAACTCTTAGTAGATCTCAAAACATACGTTTGCCTTATGAAAATGAGGGGGACATGCTGATTTTATCGTCTAAAATGGCGGTGCATGCTAGTGCCCACTTGAATGCCTCGTACTGCTTTCTGCATCAAGTTCAGTCAATTGTGGTTCCACCTCAATATAAATCCCTTGCAAGATCACACAGTACCCAGCTTCCAAAGTCATTTTCCATATTGTTTTGTATGCTTTCCACACCAATCCCCTTTCACATAGCAAAGTGCTTGGTAACCATATGAAACATTGTCTTCATGGAAGGAAAGTCTTAATCAAGCCAATCTCAATCTTTTCTCGAACAAAATCATTCATCTTTTTTGAAACCTCAAATTGGAACATCGCCAACGCCATGCTTAAGTAGGGAGTTAACATTTATGGTTAACTGTCCCACTTTTATACCCTGTAGTACCTATATATCACTCCACTCATTTTTTCATTTCCTACAAGTTTTATACCTATACACGCGTGTTAAATCACTACTGTTTTGTGAGAAAACTGTATTTTGCAGTTGATTGCAAACTTTTTTATTGTGTCCTTGTTATCAACATAGATTTCATTGGAGTTATCTTTCCCAATACTGATTTTGTCAAGAAGGTTCCTCAGATAACTCACATCTTGTGCGGTTGATGTTGATGCGACGTACTCACCTTCAATGGAGCTGAGTGTGATTATGTTCTGCCCCTTGCCTGACGATGAAACTACAGCTCTCAACAGAAGGCACACAAAGCCATAAGTACTCCATTTTTCCTCCTTTGTGCCTTGATAATCTGCATAGAAAAAGCTCTTCAGTTGTAGGTCCTTCAAGGTGCCAAAGCAAAGTGATGCGCCTTTTGTCACTCTCATGTACATAAGGGCCCGATCGAGCTCCTTGAAAGCCTAAGATGTGCATGTCTTGTTCCCAAGTGCAAGGCTCCCCATAGCATACTGTAGGTCCAATCAAAAGCAACTTGCACCATGCATGAGTGACCCCACTTTGTTGCACTAGTTGGTCTCGTTCCTCCCCCTTTGTCCCCGATGCATCAATTCTTGATGGGTAAAGGGTGTTGGTACGTGTTGATTAGGCATGTCAAAGCGTTTGGAGACCTTTGTGTACTACGTCCCTTGGCTTATCTCTAAGATACATGAAGCATGGTTACGCTTAATGTTCATGTCAATGGAAAAAATCAAAGAACAGCAAGTGTGATGTTCACTTCCTTTGCCATTATAGTAGTCGTTTCCTTGATTAACTGTACAAATGGACCAATTATGAGGATGTCATCCACGTACACCAGGGCATAGCAGTCAAGACGAGCATAAGGTGCATGTCAGTGAAGAAAGAGACAGACAATGTGCGCCAATGGTCTTAAGTCGGGGTTCTGCAGAAGATCGTAAACTTTTATGTACCAGAAGAGTGGAATCTACTTCAACCTGTAAAGGCTCTTCACCAGGTTATACACACGTCTACTACCGTCATCATATGCTTTTAGCTACTTCATGAACAAAGTTGTGTCCATCTCTCCCGGCGAGAGGGCGTTCTAAATTTCAAGTTGTTGCACAAAGTAGTCCTCAAATGTTGAAATGGTAAGCATGATGCATGCTGCCGTGTAGCAGGTGATATGTGAGTATGTTTCAAAGAAGTAAAATCCTTCCACCTTGTGTAAACCCTTTCGCAACAAGTCAACCTTTGAAGTTGCTAATGCTCTTGTCAACCATGGTCTTGATGTGAAAAACCCACTCCACCCCCACACAAGACGTGCATGCGATGGTAGTTTAGTGAGTTCTCAAGTTCCTTACTCTATCAAACTATTGTACTCTTCATCAAGTGCTGCTTTTCACTCTGCTTCATGCTCACCACTTAAAGCTACTTGTGATGTCTTTTGCTGCGCTGGAATTTCCTTTCATGGGCATAAAACAAGTGCAACAAGGTGTGTTGTGGGAAATTCAACAAGGACGACCTCATCCTCCTTTAACACTGAGCACGGACTTATGGCAAGGTTGTGCTCCTTCTTATCATCTCCGTATCTTTGTACCATTTGTTGTTGCAGGAGGCGTGTGAAACGCCTAATGTGCGCATCGAGTGGAGGTTGAACTTTCCTCGGCAGTTGTAAACCATTTTGCATGTTTAATGTCTTGATTTCATCATGTTGTACATCAACAGACTCATCGTCCAAGGTGGTGCTTTTAAGCTGGTGAATGCCAAAGGGAACATACAAGCACACAACCTCATTTTTTACCTCATCCAAATTCGAATGTGTGGGTTTGTGTCCGCTTCTTTATTCCATTCTGCAAGTGACTCAACGTACAACTCATAGAAAGTCTGTAGAAGATCAAGGGCCATATTCTTTTGGAACTCACATGTTGTGTGAATGAGATTCTGAAAACATGTTACGTCGTGGCTGACGATGGTGCATTCTAAGTCCACCTTGATGAAAAACCATCCTTTCATGTTAAATGCTTTCCCCATGAGCAAGCCCAAAGATGCCTTATCACTCAACTTCCTCATGTGCTCCTTTGGCACGTGATCAGGTGCCATGGAACCAAATGTCCGTAGCCCTTTGATGTCTTGCTTGTATCCATGCTAGGATTGAAATGGCAGCATGTTAGGTTGTGATGTGTGAGGTACGCGATTGCGCACCCAAGTCGCTCGGTTATGTCTGAATGGCCACCATCTAGTGTCCAATTGTGCACCAAGAAGCATCAACCTGAGTGTCTCTATAATCATGCGGTCTGCACGTTCTCCAACTATGTTCTATTGTGTTGTGTAGGGCATGGAAATTTTTTACAAGATTCCCATGTATTCAGGACAAGACATGAAGTTAATGCTAGTGGAATCTCCATCATTATTGGAGCGTATGACTTCTAGCTTCCCATCGCTCTGCCTCTCAGGCAGAGCCAACCACTCAATAATATAGGACATTGCTTTGCCTCTTGTCTTAAGAGAGTAGCACTAAGTGTTTCACGTTGCATTGTGTATCAATAAAAGTATGTATTGGTTACTCGAAGACATTCTGGCTTTAGGGAGTGGTCCGCAGATTTCATTATGAACAAACTTGAGCTTGTCAGAAGTGTCACATTTGCTCACGATAGGAAACACTTGTCATGATAGTTTTTCCTTCATGCAGTCTTCATATGTATCAGAGATTCTCTTGTAGTCATTATCCTTCAGGTCAATTCCATGAACATGCTGCTACTTCTTCATGGTCTCAACTATTTGGAGGCTGATTTGGCCTAATCTCTTGTGCCACACGCTAACGTTTGCACTAAGAGATTGGTGTAGACTTGCAGGAGCAAAGGGAGACCTTTTGACTACTATTCTCGGGAGCTTAAGTCGAGTCCAATCATTCCCCATGGCAGAAGCAGTCCTCGGCAAACACTTCCCCTTCACTTCTGCATAGGGTGATGTCGTTGCTCATAATGTGAGCTCCCCTCTTCATTAGCAACCTGAGTGACAATAGGTGGATGATAATTTCACAGATGTAGAGAGAAACTCCAAACTTCACCTAAGCTCTGTCATAGCCTGTGACTACCACTCTACCTTTTCCCAACACAAGGACTTGCTTGTTCTTGGCAACTGTCACGAAGCCTTTTGTGCTAGGCTGGATGTCCCTGAGATAGATTCTGTAAAATGTGATGTGTGATGTGCACGTACTTTTGAGGAAGTTTTTGCATGGACCTTCTTCGACACCGACCATCATCAAATGAGTGAAGGTGTTGTGAGTAACCCAGTTTTGACGGTAGGGTTTGGCAAAAATGTATCTCGTGGTGCATTTTATCCACGTTGGAGGGATATAAAATACACCTCCTTCAATGGAGGGTGGCGAGGTTCAAATCACTGCCTTCACAACATCTAAGATTCACTTGAAGGCCATTAGAGGTTATAACCTTTCGACATCCTGTTGAAGGGTAGTAAGTCGACTCTCTTTTATAACATACTACAACCTCTTGGTGACCATTCACATACCAATGCATCTTCAACCTTTAATGACTCTTCAACTTCTTGTGACCTTTCAGCTGCCATGGACCCTTCATCTTCTAGGTGACTTTTCAACTGGCCTAGGTTGTTATGGAACCACCCAAGTGGTTATGCAACTACCTACAACATCCAAGGCCAGAGCCTCCAAAGAGGCCCTCCAAGGACTACTTAGCGGCTCATTATGTTTTGTCTATTATGCCTTCACATACCATTAGTCACCATCAGATTCCATCTGATGCCTCTAGAGTTTACCACTTCAAGCCTTGGCCTTTGACACTACAAGGCAGTACCTAGGTTCGCAACTCCTACAAAGGCCTCTGCCTTCTTTAGTGCAAGCTAGTGCCCCTACAAATAGTCTGCTCCTGGTCTAGTTTTCCAGAGTAATCTAACAGCATCGAGGGCGGGCGCCCTTTGCGTCCATAAGTCTGCACTTGTGGCTACATCCCTACAGCTGGTTGAGGGAACTCTTCTTGTACTTCTCCATGTGATCTACAAATACTTGCATGTGTTTTAGTTTCCATCAACCACGCCTTACCCTTCCAAACATTAGTCAAGTTTCACCCATCCACCTTCCGCAAATCTTGACTTGGTATCAAAGCAAGGTTACAGCCTTCAAATTTAAGAAAAGCTCCACCACACGCCCAACATCATGGAAAGCAAGGTAGAAGACATATACGATGTGGATGTGGTTACGGAATTCCAACACGTTCAACATCAAGCTGTGACCACAAGTCTACCCTCTTAGGACGTGTAGTAGAAAGTGAAGATCTCGGCACTCCAATCTTTTTTCGCCCAGTGGCTGTAGGATCTTTGCCTCAAGTTTGAGGCTAACATTAACAGCCTACACAAACAAGTCACATGGTAGGTAAAAGGAGCAGATTTATGTATTCTATCTTACACAATGCCAGCTCAAAAAGCTGGAAAAGCAACAGGTCATTCTACAAAGGTAGCAAACAAAGCTGCAATACTTTACACAGTGCCAAAGGATGAAGCTGGGAATGTAGCAAATGTGTACACAATGGCAGCAAAAACAGTTGCAACATTCTACAAATTGCCAACCGACGAAGCTTGAGCGGCAACAGATGTGTGTACAATGGCAGTAGACACATATGAAACACCCTATACATTGCTAGTTGACGAAGCTGCAGCGAAAGCAAATGTGTCCGCAACAATAGCAGACACTGCTGCAACAATCTGCACATTGCCAGCTCACAAACCTGGAGCGATAGTAGATTTGTCCATAATGGTAGCAGACATGACTGCAACATTTTACACATCGCCAGCTGACAAAGATGGGGTGCCAACAGATGTGTCAACAATGGTAGTAGACATGAATACAACATTCTACACATGGTCCTTTGACAAAGCCGGAGCGGCAACAAATGTGGCCATAATGAGAACAGGCACAATTGCATCATTATAAGCATTTCCAGGTCACAAAGTTGGGGCGGCAGCAAATGTGTCCGCAATTTTAGCAGACATAGCTACAACACTCTACACATTCTCAGCTTACAAAGCTAAGGCGGTAGCAGATTTTCCCACACTGGTAGCAAACACGACTTCAATACTCAACAGATTGCTTGTTGACAAAGCTAGGGCGCCAATAGATGTGTCCACAATGGCAACAGATACGGCTGCAACATTCTACACATGACTAGCTGTAAAAGCTCGAGCGACAGTAGATGTGTTCGTAAAGATAGCGGGCAGGACTATATAACTATACATATTTCTGACTGACAAAGCTTGGGTGGCTGCAGATGTTTGCTACGGCAGCAGGCATGACTGCAACACTCCACACATTGCCAGCTCACGAAGATGGAGCAGATTTATCCGCAACGGTAACAAACACGGCCACAACACTCTTCACATTACCAGCTCACAAAGAATGGGTGGCAATGGTGTTCCTTGTGATGCAGTAGTTGATGGAGAACTATCGTCAATCTTAACATCGTAAAAAAAATCCTTGGCCACAACATCAATCTGCCTTGCATTGGAGGAGAAGGATCGCTCCATCTCCATAAGGCGCTTGCAAGAGAATTCTACATCTTTGAGTTTTTAGCCTCACAAGCCTCAAGGCCACACTTTTGAGTGATGGCTTTCAAACGCCAGAGTCTTTTGCTTTTATACTGGCCTTGAAGGACTTCAATTTACCCTTTAGGTGGTCCTTGAGTTAAAGTGGAAGCTCCAACATCCACTACTTTGGAAGATTCCTGCAACTCCCACCTCCGTCCTGCAACACAAATAGCCGAAAAAACCGCCTCAAACAGTTTTTTCAACTTCTTGATGACTTTCTAGTGTCTTCTTCTGTGGTAGGGGCGTTTCTGCTAACTTCCCTAAGATTTGCACCATTATGGGACCCAAAAGTCAAAGCAAAATGGTTGTTTCTTGTGGTCCGCGGGGCAGTTTGAGCAACCTACCCCTCGTAGAAGTGCCTCAACTAGTAGTGTAAAGCAACCGACAAGCATCAAGATACCCAACATCAACCGCCTTGCTTGTCCAACCGCTCGTTGGCGACCAGTCGACCCATTTCTCGAGCCTCGGTCGAGCAAGGTTGCGTCCTTCCCTCTTCCTCACAGTTTTCGTGGAAACTTCGATCCTTTCAATTTTTCGCGGTCATTGCAAGTATCGTAGTATTTAAACATAACAGAAAATCAGGAGGGGGGAGGAGCAAGTGAAGGCTTGCTCACAACATATGCAAACTTTGCGGGAAAAAAAAAGAAAAGATAAGAATTTGCCCGATGCCCTCAGCCCTACTCCTTTTGGATATCATCTGTGCATTATCCAAGTTCCGTGCACAGACTATGCCATTGATGTAAAAACCATTATGAAAGTACCATCATCTACAGAAGACTACTACATCATGCACCTTCAAGTCAGAGACCATCCTACATTTTCTGCATGGACCTTCTATAGTATCAGCCATCATCAACTAAGTGTGATTTACCCAGTTTTGATGGCCGAGCTTGGCAAAAATGCATCTTGTGGTGCATTTTATTCATGTTGGAGGGATAGAAGATACACCTCCTTAATGGAGGGAGGCAAGGTTCAAATCCCCGCCTTTACAATATTTGAGATGCACTTGGAGGCCCTTAAAGGCTATAACACTTCACCTTCCTTTTGGAGGGTAGCGGGTCAACTCCCTTCTTCAACCTCCCATAACCACTTGGTGACCCTTCAATTACAAATGCATCTAGAACATATAATGACTCTTCAGTTGCAAGTGACCCTTCATCTTCTAGGTGACACTGCAGCTGGCCAAGGGGGTTTTTTGACCACCTAGGTGATTATGCAATTGCTTATAACCTCCAAGGCCAGAGCCTCTTAGGATGCCCTCTAAGGACTACATAAGCGGCTAAGTCTGTTTAGTCCATTATGACTTGACATACCATCAGTCACCATCACATTCCTTCTCATGCCTCTAGAGTTTACCATTTCAAGCCTTAGCCTCTGACACTAAGAGGTAGCACCTGAGGATGCACCTCCTACAAGGGCCTAGGCCTTCTTTAGTGCATGCTAGTGCCCTTACAAGCAGTCTACTCCATGTTCGGTTTTCCAAACTAAGTCTAACGACATCCAAGATGGCCGCCGTGCGGGTCCACATGTCTGCACTTGTGGCAACATTCGTATAGCTGGTTCAGGGACCTCATGTTCTTCTCCATGTGATCTACAAATTCCTACATACATTTCACATTCCACCAAACCACGCCTTGCACTTCCAAATTCAAGTCCACTTTCACCCATCCACCTTCTGCAAATCATAATACTTACAAATACGGGTTCTACAAAAGGAGCATTTGTTACTACGAGTTGATCCTATAGGGACTTTGCTTTCTTGATGTAGTCTTCAATTTGTAAAGTTACCGAGGTTGATGTGCGATAGTTGTATAAGGAGGTGAGACTTGAAGGTTGAGTCTCCAACCATGTTGGTTGGAGACTCAACAAATCCCAAAAACATCCTAATTGATTGTTTGATGTGTTGGAGACTTGTAGGTCTTGCATAGGTAAGATCAAGCATGTTGAGCAGGTTCAGCCAATCCCAAAAACATCCTAATTGATTGTTTGATGTGCGCTGGGAGTTGGTTATCAAGAACCGTTTACGCAACCTTGGTGAAGTAATTGAACGCAGCCACTACTTGTGGTGATGAATGTAATGGTGGTAGCGAGTAGTGCCCGTTGCAGAGCTCCCATAGGCACTAAATCTAAGCGGCCTCTCTTAACTTGTGCGTCTAGTGTGGGAATTCATCTCCATCTAATTTCTCAACCTTAATCTTTTGTAGCAGCAAGGATGCCACTAAAGTTGTGCATTTTGGTCTCCAGACATTGGAGTATGATTCTTTGTCTTGCCAATGGTTGGACAGGAATAGGATACTACAGCATGGGTACAGCTAGGAATGGCTGAACTTAAGCCATTCCTGTAGCCACTACACGTTACGCCTTGTAAGCTTGTGGCATAGGAGCTGGTAAGCCCTATTAGTGTGATGCCAATGGTGGCCTCCCTGGCATCCCTTCAGAATTTGCTAAGAACTGCCACTTTACATTGTTGTTTGCAGCTGCTCCATGCAACATCTATTGGGTTATAGTTGGTTGAAAGACATGTGGAGGATTTGCTTGAGAGAAATGTGCAGATGACGATTGTGAATCTCATTACCACTTTATCAGTTGTTGCACTTGTTACTATCGTTCTTTTTGTTCCTACTGTATTGTAGCATGTGTTCATACATCTGGTGTTGCTACAACTTTGACAAAGCATGATGTTGTTGACGTTATACATTCTATGCTCCTAACACTACATGGGAATATTCCAATTGTTGTGTGTGTGATTCTTGAGCTGTATGTGTGAGACACTCTCGGTGTTGAAGGAGCTCTCGCACTCTAAGATGTTGCCTTAGTGCCCCTCATTCCTACTCCACAGCTTCACGTGCCAATGCTTTCTGTTGTGCCATCAATTGGGCTTCCTCCAGGAAGGGTTGCGCTTCTGCTACTTCCCATCGTGCATGATCTACAACATGGCGTCCCTACTCCTAAGAAAATATAAACAATGCAAAACTGATTGATTTTCAAGCAGAGAAGAACCTCCTCTTGGATTTTAAAGGGGAGGAGCACCTAGCCTTAGTCTTCAGGATCCATGCAACTCATTGGAACCTCTATGCTTGTGTAATGTGCAGGTTGAACTACCAAGCAAATGCAACAACCCAACCTGTTACAGGTCACTTGTACAGAAACAAGAAAGAGCATCTCAACCTACTACTATTCCTTCTATGGTTTTACTTTTGTGCTCGCTGAAAGCACAAACTTGCTTTGATACCATGTTGATTTTCTTCACGTCCACAGCAAAAGCTACCTAGGCCTTGGTAACATGATAGGACATTGATGTGCTTAGCTAGACATGTTCATGTTGGAAAACGCACAATGTGGAGGCTTCTATTTTTTTGTGTGGGCATTTGATTGTATCCTTAAAATAAAAAGTTTCATGTAGAATAGTATTAAGTATTAGCCTCACTACAACATCTGTACAGCACAAAGCTCTCACAGTGTTCTTAACTCAAATTGGGCTCAACGTCATGCCGGGTGTCTAGCCTTGGACAAGAGTCTTATTGTGTCTTGCAGGTAGAGATGCCATCCGGAAGTCTAGGCCCCTTCTAGCCAAGTTGGCAGTGTTGCACCGCTCACTGGTTTGAGAGAGGAGAACTTAAGCACAATCTTGAAGTGGGTGCAAAGTGAGGAGGATCACTTTGGTGACCGTAGCTAACATTGAGATGTTCCAAGATGTTAAGATATAATGTAATGGATACTTGTCCCTCTTTTTGTACTATTCCTCTTGGTTGAGACTTATCTCATCCACTTCCTACTACGTAGCAGTCTCAATTCTATCACTTTTTTATGTAGAAACGCGTCGTCCACGCAAGTTACAAATAAATCTGTAAATTGTTTTGGAACCTTTCAATCAAGGAAAATTACTATAAATCGTAGCACAAATCTGGTGTGGTTATTGTTGTTTAAAGTATGCCCCTTGTCCAGTCAGTGGCAGATTTAGGCGGGCATGTACTGCTCTACGGAGCAAGTCCCCCGTAGGACGAACCGGATATGCACTACGCTTGTAGCACAAGTCCCACATCAGACCTGATTGCCCAAATGCCAAGAACCGGTAGGCTCTATGTGCTACAAACTGAGAGCGCTCATGAGGGGCGTGTTGCGGCAGCAGAGGTAGTAGCAGACGATGTACCACCGGTGAAATGCAAAGCTCCATCAAAGTCACCTCTTGTGGCAACCAAAGACTCAGGAGCATCAACTGCTTTGCTGTGGCAGAGACGCCTTAGGCATGTGCCTCACAGCACCCTATAGGTCAAACAGGATCAGAAGCTCGTACACGTGCTAGAAGGGTGCGCATTGAAGGGTGGGCACAATCATGGGTGTGAGGCTTGCCTACATGGCAAGACAAAGCGGAAACGTTTCACCAAGAACGATCGCAAAACAGGGGCCATACTCGACCTGATCCAGAGCAACGTGTGCGGCCCAATGCGCACAACGTCCACGGCGGCAACAAGTACTTCCTCACCTTCATCAATGACTACTCCAGAAAAGTGTTTTTCTACTTCCTCAAGAAAAAGGAGAGGTACTGGAAAAGCTGCAGGAATTTGTCGCCATGCTGGAGCAGCAGACTAGAAAGAAGGTCAAGGCCTTGCGTAGCATCAACGGAGGAGAGTACGAGGGGTGCAAGCCGTGGCTCAAACAGCATGGCATTGACCACCAAAGGACCACCCCTTACACACCGTAGAGCAACAGTGTGGCCAAGCGCATGAACCAGACCATTCTGGGCATGATGCGAACCATGTTGTTTGACAAAGAACTGCCACCACGCTTCAAGGCAGAAGCTACGCGCACCACCTGCTACCTCATCAACTTCATGCCAACCGCAACACTACGTAGGAAGTGGGCGAGTACGGAGCACAGCAAGGAGCGGATGACGCCACAAGAGGCGTGGTCAAACAAGAAACTTGATGCCTCTCACTTGAAAGCATTCCGCTGCATCCCTTGGCCAAGGTCCAAGACATGCAGGGTGGCGCTAAAGTGGATGCACATGCGCACAAGTGCGTGATGGTCGGCTATGAAGCCGCGCACAAGGCGTACATGCTATGGGACCAAGCAGCTGGGAGAGTCATCACCATTCGAGATGTAGACTTCAATGAAGAGTCAAACAGAAAGGAAGAGTTCCTCGACCCCGTGGACTCTCCCAAACAAGGAGAGTGGATTGTGCTACTGGAGGCAGGAGATGAGTCCCCTCTTAACTGGTGTGGAACGCTAATGCTGCAGGTAGTGACAACTTCCGACACAGGGAGAACGTCCGCTCAGGCTGAAGCGGAGACAGATTTCGATACCTTCTCGGAGACGTCCGAGGCCTCTTCGGAGATCAGTGGCTCTACACCCCCTGCTACCTCATCTAGGGAATCATAACAGTAGTAGCATGAGCAGCAAGCACCAACACTGTTAAGGCGCAGCACGCACCAAAGCAAGCCTATGTAGGAGTACAACGCAGGGAAAGCCAAGTGGTCCGGCCTGAGCTGGTGGTGCCTTGCGCAGGGAGAGCCAAGCACCATCGCTGAAGCTCTCTTGCGGCAGTATGACGCAAAGTGGAAGCAGGCAATGGAGAGTGAGTTTGCCTCCATCAAGGAGAATGGTACGTGGGACCTGGTGGACACGCCACCCAACGCTTACGTGGTGGGTTTGAAGTGCATCTTGTGCGTGAAGCTCAAGCAAGATGGCAGCACCGACAAGTACAAGGCTAGACTAGTGGCAAAGGGATTCTCACGGAAAGTAGGGTTTGAGTACGACGAGACCAACTCTCCTCTCGCTGCCTTTACCTCAATTCGATCCTTGTTGGCTGTGACTGCTACACGCGACATTGAAATGCACCAAATGGATGTCAAGACGACTTTCCTCTATGGGAAGCTGGACAAAGAGATTCATGGAGGTGCCCGAGGGGGTCGAAGCCAAACCTGGGCAAGTTTGCAGGCTGGTCAAAGCACTCAACGGGCTAAAACAGGCCCCAAGGATCTAGCACGAGGAGATGGATGTCTTCATGGCTACCCTTGGCTTCGCGCATTGCCACAACGATCCAGGTGTGTATGTGCGTTCGGATGACCAAGGGCTTCTGCTGGTCATACTTTATGTGGATGATTTGATTCTTAGTTCTACCTCTAAGAAGGCCCTTGTGGTCCTCAAAGAGCAACAGAGGAACAGGTTTCAAATGAAGGGCAAGACAGAGCCTAAGTACTACCAGAGCATCGCCACCCACCGCAACCGAGCAGCACGCACCATCGAGCTCAACCAGACAAAGCACATCACGAAGGTGCTTTGACGCTACGGCATGGAAAACTACAAACCCCTTGGCACTCCTCTCCTCATTGACACCAAACTTACCTCTTCTCACTCCCTCAGCACATAACTAGAGCGTCGTGAGATGCAAAATGTCCCCTAGAAGTCTGCGGTAGGGAGCATCATGTATGCCATGGTTTTCACACAATCTCACATCACGTTTGCTATGGGGCTGACCAGTCGGTATGTGGCCAACCTTGGCCACTCCACTGGAAGGCCATGAAGCGGATTATCCGCTACCTTCACAAGACACAACACTGGGGGCTGCGCTATAGTGGCCTCCAAGAAACAGACCCTCTACACCTTAAATGCTACACCAACGTAGACTTCGGTGGTAATCTTGACGACACAGTGTCCACCTTAGGATTTGTGTGCATCCTGAATGGCAGAGCTGTCTCTTGGGCAAGTAGAAAGCAAAATTGTGTCTCGATCTTCACTACTGAAGATGAGTACGTCACACTCTCAGAAGCGTGCAAGGAAACATACTGGATGCGCAGTCTGCATGCTGGGATGCAAGCACCGCAAAAGGAGGCAACTGTCGTACACATTGACAACAAGAGCGCGATTGACATCGCATACAATAATGTGCACTCTAGGCTAGTTAAACACATGGACATCCGCTACCACTACACACCCAACTTGGTCGCTAAGAACACGGTGGATTTGTAGTACATCAAGACAAAACAGATGCTTGCAAACTTCCTCACAAATCCGCTTCATGGTGACCAGCACAAGGTTGGTGCACAGGGCAACGGAATTGTAAGCGTTGCATACGAGGGCTGAAGAGGCGGCCTCACACATGGAGGCCAACATCACAAGGCTTCGGGCCACTGCAAGAGTCTAGTTGTAGATGGACATAGGTGCAAGGGAGAGTTTTGATATTACTGGTATGCCCCTTGTCGAGTTAGCGGCATATTTAGGTGGGTATGCAGTGCTCTACGGAGCAAGTCCCCCGCAAGACGAACCCAGTACGCACTACGCTTGTAGCTCAAGTCCCCCAGGTCCGCTCCTTGGATTAAATGAACATGAAGTTTAATTCCAGGATCGCGGGTTCAAGTTCTGCCTAGGGCGCTAGGTCACGCGCATAAAGGGGGCTAAGGTGCGCGAGCATCTAGGGGCCTAAAGTGCACGCGCACCACCCTAGAGATCGCGCTAGGGCACCTTGGCCTCAAGCCAAGGCACCCAAGCTCGCCACTGCTATATGTACTACTCATTTGCTTATTCTGAGCATCCACTTCTTACCCTTGAGGCTTGTGTTGAAAAGTAAGGCATAAGTTGGTCAACTAAGGGCAGGTATAAAAGACTTGGGACAAGCTAAAAGGGGAAACCGAGAGGCCACAAAAAGGAAAAGCTTTGTGAGGTGAACAGTGTGGAAACACGATCCTGAGGGGGATATCTTCTCATAGCTGAAATGCTATGAGCAGTCGACGGATGTCATTGTACTCCGATTTCTAGACTGTTTGCCTCAAACGGATTGACAGTTATTGCTTCACTGGAACACTTTCCAATAACACTAGTCCCATGCACTTCGGTCCCTCCTAACAAGAGGGTTATTTGGTCACATAAGGCAAATGCACACTCTTCCCTCAAAAATTTGAAGAAGTGTGGTCATTAGTGGAAGGAAATCCCTTTAAAGAGATCACACTGAAGCCGCACACAAAACAGGGACTGTCTCGAAGGGCCACATTTAATCATACATGTTTTCACTTGTGTTTGTAATGTTTGATGAATTGCTAAACATACATGAATTTAATCATAAATGTTTGCACAAAGTCCATTCAATTTGTGTTTTGAGTGCCAAAGTAATAGGGATGTTCTCAAAAACACATAAAATAATCCGTCTAGGAAAATCCTACAGCTATTTTAGGATATTGTAAACTTTTAATACATTGGGTAGTGTTTGCGATTTGAATCTTTTGCATGTTACCCCATCATGTTCTCACAACTACTCTCAATTTTAAGAGTTAACTCATGGTTCAAAAGCTTAAAACAATCTATTTTAATTTTGTACATCAAGATCGGAAACATGATGAAGTTAATTGGTATTGATTTGATGATATATCATAAGTACCAAATAAACCTTTAAGCACAATTGAATGTATATAAAATCAGGATACACCTCCTTACCTGTAATAAAGAAAAAGAGGCATAAATTGCCTCTTTTGTATACCATTTGGATGTTTCATTATGAAGATTTAACATAATATTGCACATTCTACTTGTTTACGAGGGTTTTGTATTTTAAGTTTCTTTCCACTTTATGTCTTTTACCCTTTTGGATATTTTATTTCAAACATTCAAGAAATATTGATGTGTTTTCTATGGATTTTGTACCATTCATATCAAAAAGCATATTGAACATCACTTTGTTTTCATCTTAAATGTCCATCACATGTTGGTATTCCTCGTCCATGAGTACCATAAAACTTACATGTTTTCCATAAAAGGTATTATGTTTCTATTTCTACTTAATCTTACTTTAATATACCAAAGATATTATCTATAAGAATAACATACTAGTTCATGGTCTCTTTTCTTTCATGAATATCTGAGTATTGTTTTTGCAAATGGATGAAGATAAATAGAGGAGAAATGAAGTCATCCTTTTATGGTGATCGGTAAAATCATTTAGAAGTACAACATATGTTTTTCTGACAAAGTGGTGCACAATACTTGATTGCCATATTCTTACCTTAAAGGCTCTTATAATTAGAAGTTTATTTTTTAAAAGAAGTAGTTATCATCTTTAGATAGAATTTTATGTTATGGCTAGGGGAGGGCCATGTCTATTTCTATGTAGGAAATGAGTTACCAATTATTTTTGTTCTGGTTTATTCGTAATTTTATTCAGTTTCTATGTCTTATTCCAATTTGTGCATGGCATTATCGCCTCAAGTTCTAACTAAAAATGAATATTTGTAATGAATTCATAAAAACATTCATCTTACACATGGTTTCACAAACACTATTTGGTGTTGTAGGTAAGTTTGTTTTCATCGTGGAGAGTAATTTATCAAAGATATGCTCTATTGCTCCTGGATTTTGATATTAATTGTTTTTAATGTTGATGTGATTTTGTTGATGTTTCTTTCCAATGAACTGCACATACCATATAAATAATTGAACTCAAATTCGATGTGAATGGTTAAGGGATTTCAATCTTCAATGGTTTTCTTCTCTATATAGAATGTTGAAATCAAGGTCTCATTTTATGAAGATTCGACCAGTAAGGACTACCAAAATTATTCAAACCTCATAAACTTCTAATTGAGAGATTTTATAATTTTCAAGTTTCCATTCATTGAAACCAAAGAGTAAGATGATGCCTCATATTTTTCCATTCCCTTAACCATTTTGTTATGTGTGTTGAATGCTAGAGTGGCATGGAAATCATGTTTATTGTGTTGATTGAGTGTCTAAGAGTGCAACAAGGTATTGTATGCATTTGATAACATGTACACTTTCACTTGTCTATTTTGAACCTGCCATTAACATGAATTTGAAGCTTTTTTCACTCCCTTTTTTCATTTTACTGTGAAAACACATCTCTTTTCCGATACATGTACATTACGTTCAAATCATGTACCCATACTTACTTATCACATCAGATTAATTATGTTTTTTTGTGTTTCAAATTAATTTCCATAGAATACTTGTGTATAATTATGGCTGGATTTTGTAGGTGGAGACCACATTCCTATTGTTTCTAGAAGATAGTTAACCTATGAGGGTGATTCTTCTTAACAAAAGCCGCTTGAAGTCTTAAAAGGTTAAGATGAATGAAAAAACTGTCTGAAGTGATTAGGTATTGAGTAAGAAGCAAATACAAAACTATTACTTAAATGCTCGGTCAAATGTCTTTTTAGACAAGACTGGGTAGCCTATTTCTCTCTTGAGGCATGCCTGAATCCAGCCTTTGTATCACAGCAGAATTTCAATGCATGGTTTTGTGCAATTAATCCCAATACCTTTATACGTCAGTTCCACTTTTACAGAAAGCTATCTTTTGCAGCAGCGAACAGACCCTGTTTTTTCATATTTTAGCATAATATTATTAGTTTTACACTGGGGTCCCTGTTGGTCTTGTTGCTTTTTACGTCTGCAAAACGCGAGTAGAGTATGCTTGGGCCTGCGCCTGGGTGCCATTGTTAGGGTTTGACCTGCCAAGGTTTGGGCTCATGACCATCCGCCATTCCCCCGGACAATCTTGCCTTCGATTCGCGAGAATGGACAGTCTCTCTCCGCCCGGGCTTTCAAACCGGGTGCAGTTCCAGGTTGTCCTCAGTTCGCAACAAGGGATGAAGGGGGGGAAAGCTTGACGCAGGAACATATACAAACTCAACGAACTGCAAATGGTGGCTTGCGTCACACGCAGTCAACGGTTTACTGTGAGGAAGAGAACATCTAGATACCCCGGATTCAGAAACCAAACTCGCCAAACCCCCGCTACTGAAAAGTAAAACACAGGTCACACTGCCTTTCATTTTTTGTCGCCGAAAATCCCTGTATTTCCTGTTTTATCACAATGGACCCCTCGACGGCCCGCGGGGTAGATTTTTTGATTACAATATAGTCGGACATGAGGGGAATATTGTTGTGTCAAAATATACCCCGCTTCCTTTTCAAGTCGTCTAAGGTTTTTTTGCATTTTTCATATTTATCGGAACACGTCCTAAGAAACAGATTGAAAAGCCTCTTGTCGTCAGGTGTCGTCTTTAAGTTGCTAGCGTGTTTGTTTTTTAAACCCCCCCTCCCCAAATGACGT